>WNWU01000020.1:16121391-16181861 GCA_012654045.1 Ptyas mucosa
TCCCATCCCATCCCATCCCATCCCATCCCATCCCATCCCATCCCATCCCCCATTGTTTGATAGCCAGAAAAGGGGCTCCCAGTTAAAAACAATGTTCCTTTTCAGGTGGAGCAAGGCCATAACTTTTGAACTGAGTGGCATCCACCAGATTCTCTTGTTAGGCGGTGTTAGAGAAAAGGGCTGTCCCTTTATGCCTATGCTAATTCAGCTTCCTCTTTAAAAGGCTTTTCTCCTAGGATCCGTCCAATTTGTTGCCTTGCCCCATCATTTGCTGTGGTCAATCCAAGTGCTGCATTGCTGCTACCAGGCATTTCAACTCAGCTTCTTTGAGGAAGATGAGCTGAGGAAAGGAGCTGTTTGAGTAGAGATCACAAGCTCATAGCGAGGCAGAGGGAGGAAAACTGACAAAATTGTGGACATAAGAGGTAATAGAATCTGGAAGAATGTGTTTGCGGTTTATGCCGTTTCCAGACCTCCCAAGATCGTTCAAATTTACCTGAGGCAATTTTCAGCCTTCAAGTGCTGCTTTAATAAACTGGATTTGATCTCTCAGGACATCAGAAAAACTAAGCCTCGCTGCTACTGTCAACTAGCAACAGACCTCACTTCCTAATATTAACTTTGTGAGTTATAGAAATGTATAAGCTTGGGGGAAAAGCGCCCTTGCTCAGGTTTTCTTGTTTAATTCATGCTGGCTAATCTGTACTTCGTTTGGCTTCCTTTCAGCTACCTGAATCCTAGTTTTCCTCAGAAAACACTTTGCTTCTGAAGAAGTAATATTTAGGAGCTAATCTTTTGAGTGAGAAAAGTACTTTAAACATGCTCAGAGACTCTTTTCCATATATTTCATGGCTCAGTTTAGGCACTTCAAGAAAGGTGGCTCCTTTTCACTCCAAGGAGCCTGCTCTACTTTCCAGGTACTTTCTGTCCTTTCCTCCAGCTTATCGACAGTGTAATAGTGGAATGGTGGGAAGGAAACCATTTTAATGTCTGCAGGGAAGAAAATTGGCACATCCTTTTTTGAGTTACGATTCGCATTGAAAGCCTTAGAATTACTGTTTAAATTATAAAACAGTAAGTGCTTTATAAAGAGTTAATGTTTAAAAATCAGTCTCTGTGTGAGCTGAAATGGGAACTATTGACAGTTTGTTATGTATACATTTTGTACCCAGCCCGGTGAAAAATAGTTTAAATCTAAGTTTTATAAAAGTTGGCTTGAATTTCTCAAGTGACTTTGGAAACATAACATTTGAGGAATAATTCATTGGTGATGACCAGGGGGCTAAGGATGGCTCAAAATTGTCCCCTCACCCCATTCCCTGCTAACCAAAATCCTTCACACCTTATTCAGCTTTCCCAGCTGCTCTGACAATCACATATTGTCAGAGAGAGTCTCCCAAAGCAGATCTTGCAAAAAGCTATTCAGCTAATCTGAATAGCTTTTTGCAAGGGGAAAAAGTGTCTTGTCTTCTTTTCTTTACCTTTACCTTCAGCCATGGCTGGTTTTGTCAGGAAACCATCAGAGTGGGTAGGCTCAATTTAGTTCAGTCGTAGGTGCTGTTAAAGGGCAAAGTGGGTGACTTCAGTCTTGCAAAGTCTCTGTAAAACTCCCAGTCACTCAGTTTTGCCCTTTAAACCATCCTCAAATAATAATAATAATAAAAAGAAACAGTTCTGCAAAGGCCCACTAGTTGCCCAGTCTTATTTAAAGGGTTCTTCAATGCTGTAAAATGCAGAGTGAATTTCCATAAGCAAAACAAACTTCAGCAAATGTATGGAACAGCTATGCAAGGCTGGACCTGGTTAGTACATGGACGGGAGACCACTGAGATATCCCAGACCTGTATAAATATTCTGGAAGAAGATAATATCAAGTCACTTTCATACTGTTCCCGAGAAAATTATATGCACATATCTGTGTAATAACCACAAGTTAAGCTTAACTCTAAGGAGACTTTTACAATATCCCCCACTTCATACATTCATTCATTTATTTATTTCCAAGAATAGTTGCTCTGTATATGGCTAGAGAAGTTAATATTCCATGAAATAATCCTCTATAGCATGAAGCGGGAGTTGAAGAAAGAGGGATACCTGCAAACGTTCTCTTTGTGGTGATTTTCTTTCCTATCTGTACTGTAATAAGAATGTTGACCTTCAAAATTGGTGATGAGGAAGTGTTAGCTAACTGTGGTGGTGCAGTGGTTAGAATGCAATATTACAGACAATTCTGCCTTCCACTGCCAGCAGTTCGATCCTGACCAGCTCATGGTTGACTCAGCCTTCCATTCTTCCAAGGTTGGTAAAATGAGGACCCAGATTGTTGGGGGCAATATGCTGACTCTGTAAACTGCCCAGAGAATACTGTAAAGCACTATGAAACGGTATATAAGTCTAAGTGCTAGTGCTATGCTACTTGATAAGGAAAATTCTTCCCCTACTAATTCTTCCTGCTTTTTTCCTCTTTTTTAATAATTACTGTATTAAAAATTAAATTGTATAGATAAACACTACAAAAGATAAAACAGAAAAGGTGAAAAAAGAAAAAAAAAGGAAAAGTTTACTTCCTCAACTCAAAAGCCCTTTTTTAAAAATATAACAAATGATCTCTTCACCCCATTCTCTATAAACATATCTTTAAATCCTCGTTCATCTTAATTAGCAAAAGTCCATTAACAGTTACCAAAAATAACCACCTATCTATTATAAACTTATTCTAATAAAACCACTTAATTTTCTTTCTTTACATCTATATCTCTTTTTATATTCTTAAACAAATTCTCAAACTTCATCAATCAAATACAATAAATAAAAAACCCAATAAAAGTTACCAGGAGTAATTGCCAGAAATCAGATAAATTTAAAATATAAGAAATAATGTTTTTACCATATAACTATTTATCATTAAAGCAAAACCTTAAATCTTCCATAACCAATTTTTTTTTGCAGAAATAGAACTCTCATCTAGAGAACAAAACCTTTAAAAAGTAAAAAAAGTTTCTTTAAATATTGCCAAAAAATAACCTATTGTAACTTTGATGAGATAAACCCACTTTATATTCTTTCTCCTTACTCTCAAGTATTTTGATCTTAAGCCCATTCAAATCATATGCCAACACTTAATGTCTTTCCATTTTCCTTTCGTATTTTCTCACAAAATCATAAATAACATTAACACGACCCTTTTGGTAAATCCAGTATAAAAAGATTGTACAAGCCACTCTTCTGGTCTATTACTCGTAAATCCTTTTTAATTATTAAAACATCAGCTGGCTTCATTTGCATGTTCAGTTGACTTTATGCTATATACTTTTTTTAAAAAAATCATTTTTAAGCTCACATTTAAATCAATTTCATTTTTGCCAAGTGAAATTTGTTTCTCTTTCCATGGCATAACTTAGTCTTTCAATAATGGAATAAATCTTCTAGTGCCCTCTAGTGCCCATCTTTCAAAGTTCCAACTTATAACATTTTTCCCCCAAAGAACGTAAACATCCAGTTTCCCATGGGAAGGATTTTATAATTAATTTCAAACATTTATTCCAAATCTCTCTGGACCCATAGTTAATTTTTATCTTTCCGAAATCAATATTGTAAACACCTTTTTGTTGTATTCCAAAAATAATATTTTTCCAAGTTTATACTTAAAACTTCTTTCGCTAAGAAAGAGATGATTCAACTAGTGAATATAGTAGAAACTTGCTGATCCCAAGGCTCTTTAATATTTCCAAATCAATAAAAGGGTAATCCAAAGTGATTAAGATATGAGACTCAGTCAAGCCTTTTGTCCTTAAGGGACTGTTTTACAACTTTGAGTTTAGATGGTATGTCTTGATTCCCAGCCACTCAAGTCATAAGTTGATACAAAACTACAATTCCTGTGATCCACATGTGGGTTATCTCATGATCTCCCTTTTGTCCAGAGAGATTTCATTGGTCTGGATACAGCATTCAACCATGATCTCTGTCAGAAACGCTCTCCTTTTTGTGCAGTACATCTAGCTTGCCATGGTGCTTACCGGCAGTCCTTCCTCATTTTTCCTTCATGTACTTCTGCCACAGCTTGCAAATTGTTATGTTATGGAATCCATTTTACAGTGTTTCTTGATTGAGAGTTTTAGCCCTAATGATGTTGCCCCGAATGTTACAAAGAAGCCATTGCACACAGTATATTTTTGCAAAATGTTATTGCATGGTTATTGATTTGCTTTTCAAGCTCCTTGGTGGAATTATTAATTGTCATTTTATTAAGTGATATATGTGCTGGATTTATAAGATGGGTAAAAGCTAATACAAAGCACCAACCAGAAGACAAGAAGGGATGGTAGGAAGCTGTGCTTAAAAGAAACTGATTAAAGCCAATTAATGTTGCCCATTGTCTGAGAGTCAGAAAAAGCTTCTTAAGAAGGGATTTTTAAGTAAGCTCTGCTGGTTTGTGGAGGAGAGATAATCCAGAACCACCAACAGAAAAAGTGGAAAGAAGGAAGGAAATAAATGGGGGAAAATTGGAGGAACGTGGTAGATTTACAAAGCTCATCTCAAGGAGTTGATCCAAAATCAAGAAAGTGATATTTTTAATTGACAGAAGATCTTGGAAAATTGCCCACAAAACATATAGGCGAAAGGATTGATTAACATGCTCACTCTTCTGCTTACAAATCATTATTTTGATCTTTTTCTTCTTCTTTGGAGTTTCTGTGAATAATTCTATCTATCTGTGGTCAGAGATCATGCAGAATCAGATTTCTTTTTAGCATAGCTCGAAGGGAAGGTATTGTGTATTGAGAGGCAATGCAACCTACTGACAAGCTTTTATAGCACAGGAGGTTGATAGGAGAACTTCTAATACAGTTTTATAGATTTTTTAAAAACAAATTATTGTACATATCTTTGGGCACAATATAGGGGAAAACCCAAATTAGACTCTGCTTAATCAGTATAATGCAAAAATTATATTCAGTAACTGATGATTTTATTTTATGTTGTTGTTAGTTGTGAAGTCATGTCCAATCCATCACAACCCCATGGACAATGTTCCTCCAGGCCTTCCTGTCCTCTACTCCTCTGGAGTTCATTTAAGCTCACGCCTACTGCTTCAATGACTTCATCCAGCCACCTCATTCTCTGTCGTCCCCTTCTTCTTTTGCCTTCAATCTTTCCCAGCATTAGGCTTTTCTCCAGTGAGTCCTTCCTCCTCATTAGGTGGCCAAAGTACTTGAGTTTCATCTTCAAAATCTGGCCTTCTAAAGAGCAGTCAGAGTTGATCTCTTCTAGGACTGATTGGTTTGATCACCTTGCAGTTCAAGGGACTCTCAGGAGTCTTCTCCAGCACTATAGTTCAAAGGCCTCAATTCTCTGGCGCTCAGCCTTTCTTATGGTCCAACTTTCACAGCCATACATTTATTTTATAAAATTCTTTTATTCCCCCCCTTCCTTTCCCTTTTCAATTATTTAAGGGTATTATGGTCCTATTGCAATTGGTAGGTCCACAGCGAGGACCAGAATACAGGCTAAGCCATCAAGCAGGTCATTGTCCATCAAACTAGACTGCTCTGCTGAAATTTCAAATGCTTAATCTGAGATGGATTTGCATTCCTTGCAAAATAATTCATGCAAATATACTGAGCCTCAGGTCCAGCTCTGTTTCTGAGACCAGATTTTTTTTAAAAAAAACATTCTTACATGGCATTTGATGATAGGAATACTGTTGGTCCTGGCAATGTTTGCAGTTGCTGAAAAGGCTTTTGTCAAAGCTGGATGACCAAGAAGCTAATTTTCTCAAGCGAGAACCTTTGGAAGGAGTTTGTGGGAAATGGGGGAGATTGGAAGGGAGAGAGTGAGATTCAGAGGTGAAATTATTGATACATCCCGTGGCTATCTTAGAGGCTATGATGTTTGTTGCACAACAGATATGCTGAGTGCTGGAGAAACTACTGCTCCATGCAGGGCCTTCTGGAAACATGGGCAGGTGGAACAAGCAAACCCTTGCATTCTTTGCTGCTCTTGTCCCTCCAGAGCTATAAAGTCGAGAAGAGTAGCAGAAAGGGCTAGTGGTCACTCTGCTTTAATTGTTAGCCGAGACTTGTCAGCAACATCACAGGACTTTAAGATAAAGTGTTTCGGTGAAAGAGATAATTGAAAATCAAAAAAGACTTTGTTAATTTGATTAGACAGAGCTGGAGTTGAATTGTTCTTCATCAAAAGAGATTTAATTTTGACACACAATTAAATCCTTCTGCTGTCCTGTGCCCTGCTCTCTTTCCTGCAACTAAAGCTGACTTGGGAATGCAGGAATGGGGAGCTTTAAGAGAAGGTGAAATGACTGAAGGTTCCCAAGAGGGAGGGACAAAGAGAGAAGCCCTAAAATGGGGGAAGGAGGGAGGATGTGGCTGAACAATTGGGGGAGGGGCTGGAAATGTGACCAAGAATGTGAAAATGTGTTGGAGAGACCACTGCAGACCATTATGAAGGCCCCATTCTTTATTATAACCCCACTTCTTGAACTCATCATCCCAGACAATTGAGACTCATATAATTGACATAGCTTGAAATTTCATATTTCTTGATTAAAGCAGCACTAGATTTAGTGCTGCAGAATCTCAGTAATCTAATAGCGAGGGGGAGGGGAGACAAATGAGTGATGCTGCAGGAACAATTCCTCCACATCTTTTGAAAAAGGAAAATTCTGGCACTTTAAGCTTCTATAGGTATTGTAAGACAAGTAGGACTTGCATCAGTACTCTAAAACTTTGCTGGCGGATAAAACAAAGTAAAATGGTTATTGATATCTCTGCTTAGGACTGATCTGCACTTCTGATCTTGCCCAGAACGCCTCCTACTGGAGAGGACAAGAACACGGGACATGATGCTTTAACTCGTCCCAATCTTCACCTGCGTTTTCTTGCTTTACATCAAAATAAGTGATTTCTCTCCTGCCATTTGAAACCAGGGAATCGGATTCACCTGCTGTCCTTCATGACAGCTTATGTAAATACCTTCATTCCCATTGGTTGATTTATGCTATGGTAGGCGTGTCCCTGTCTCCAGCTATTTTGTGCAAGGCATGAGAAGATGGGTTTTTTAGTAGACATTTCATTACTTGACTATACAACATCATTGTGCAGCTAGCAGGTATGCAGTTTGCTCCTTATTTATATGTAGCAGTATGCCCTACTGTATATAAATCTACTGTATATAAACAAGGAACTACCCTGTTTCCCCCAAAATAAGACATCCCCTGATAATAAGCCCAGTCGGGCTTTTGAGCACATGGCAATAAGGCCAAGCGCTTATTTCAGGGTTCAAAAAAATATAAGACAGGGTCTTATTTTCGGGGAAACACGGTACCAAGGACAATCAAGCAGACAAACAATGAAGAAGAAAACAATACTCTAATCAAGGAACTACCAAGGTGGGGTACTTGCACACTGGCAGGGCAAGTTACTGTGAATGTGAGTAAATCCCACGTTCACTAGTATTGATGTAGTCAGGTAATGAAACATCTGCAAGCAAACAATCAAGCTCAGAGAGCGCCCAAATTATCCAGAATACAGTCAGGTTCCACCTTCTATCCCATGAAAAAAATGAGTCAATTTTTTTTCACCAGTCATCAAAGGATGTGCCCACAAAAGAGAGACCGATTAATGGTTGCTTTCTTGGCATTGTTAATAGGGGGAAAGTGGCAGGAGAATCCAAAAAACTTCAGTCCAGGAATAGCACCTGGTCATCACGGTGGCCAAAGTGGAGGATGGGGTTGAAATCCGAAAACAGATTTTATGAGCGAGCTTCTTTTCCAGCTCCTGGTTTGCATGTGGGAGACAAGCAGCTGAACGTTGCAGTGTGGAAAACCCTCCATTGTGACATTTACAAGGAGGTGGCTTTAGTTCAGTCTGTCAGGTTTAACCTTAAAATAGGTCTAAGGTTTACTTGAAATAAGGAATTGGAACCATGAATATTGCACAAGGAAAAGTCGAGTGAAATTAAGAAAGATCTAACCCGAAGTCATCCATTTTTATGAAAATGCCTGCAACACTTCCTGAAAATTCAGATTATGCCCCAAAATATAGGGGATTGCTACCATAAAGTAGTTCTGCCAATGAATATTCCTTTTCTCCCATTAACAAAGCAGCCTTGATTTATATAATGCTCAAGTTGGGTGCTCTGAGTATTGAGCATCGCCTCCTATTACACAGGGGAGTGTAAAACTGGGCCAGTTACAGGTTTTATGTCAGCTCCTGAGCTCAGGATTTCATTATCAAAGTTCTTGGTAATTCTTGCCTGTCTCACCAATCCCTACCTCTCCCTAACAAAACTTTCACCGCCAATTCTATCCTTTCTTTTCCCACTCTAAATAAGAGTTCTCTTCTCCTGCCCCAGTTGTACCTTCTCCCTATATTCTTTTCTCCCAGCTCCTCCATGGGTCTTCCGAATGTATAGCTTTTTGCTGCTGCCAGGGATTGCGCAACGACTCGTTTTCATGCTCCTTTTTAAGAGTGCCAATCAAGCTAGAAGGCTTGGAGGAAAAGATGATGCTTTCCTTTCCCGGTAATTTTCACAATAAATAAGCAGCAAGTGGCTGATTTTAAAGAAACATTCCTGTTTCCCCTTGGCAGGGGACGTTCACACTCACAAGCCAATGGGAATTGCTGTCCTTCTATCAAACTGGACAATGGAGAATCATTTCAGAAGCCTTGGTAACACAATAGGGGCCTCTGCAGCAGAAACACATCTCCCAGTTGAGAGTGACTGGCCAAACTCTGTCATCCTGTTAGGAGCCTATAGGGCTAAAAAGAATATTAAAAATCTGTTATTTTGCTCTGCCAGACTTCTGGGGTTGTAGCAGAGTCTGTCTGGGGCAGACTCCCATTTCTCAATGGGAACATGCTTGGCAAGCCTTTGGAGTACAACTTTCTTTGCTCTCCATTTATTGTGTGACTGCCAGACTTTTCTCCCACTGAGGAATTGGAAGCTGGTTCCAAGGCTGAGGTCAGCAGTGGGCACTCTGCCATCGTGTAAGCTGGTGCCCAGCTCTGCTAAGCTATGGTACTGGTCCTGCTGCGATGTCCTTAGGGATAATGAGAAAATTCCAATGGGCTCCCTTCTGGCAGAAGGGCATTATGGGTAGTTTGTCTAGTCCATTGCCTCTTTGATTCACCATGACTTAACTGGCAAGATGGACATGCATGAATGCATTCCTTAACTATTATAGTGCTGAGGGAGAAAAAGGAGTGGCAGAACCTGAGGGTGGAGTCAAAAGAGGAATCAGCCTAGAACAGTGATGGCTAACCTTTTTGCTGTTGCGTGCCAAAAGTGGGGATCATGTGGGGAGGTCGTGCATGCGTGTGCCCATACCTATAACTCAATGTGCCCCACCCCCTGCACATGTGTGTGTGACCTCCCCGCACTACCTCCATTTTTGGCACACGATGGCACGGTGGGCCTGGTAAGCCTTTTTTTCCACCCTCCCCAGGCTCCAGAGGCTTTCTTGGAGCCTGGGGAGGGTGAAAACAGCCTTTTCTCTCCCACCTGGGAGGCCCTTCTGAGGCCAGAAATAGCCCATTTCCCGACTTCAGGTGGGCCCGGAAGGCCTGAAAATTAGCTGGCCGGCGCGCATATAAGCGCTGGACCTAAGTAGGGCAATGCTCGCATGCCCACAGATATGGCTCCGCGTGCCACCTGTGGCACCCGTGCCGTAGGTTCGCCATCATGGGCCTAGAATCTCTAGGTAGCCACAAACAGACCAAGTCCAACCCCTCTTGAATTCTGTTGACCCTTAACCAGCAGCAAAATAATGCTAACCATTAGTTGAGTGGATTCCTGTGCATAGGCATGAGTAGTAATAAATCGGTGTAATTGGAACTTCATATGGGGTCCTGGTCTTTAGGCCTAACCTAAAACCTACTATGGGTTTTGGGAATCAAGATGGGACCCTTTAGCATAACACAGAATAGATTGGGTACAGACTTTACCAAGTTTGTGGTTTCCAATGTTACCGATGAGGGTGGAGAGCATACATTCAGACAGGCCAATCATTACATCACATTAACCAATTTCTTGTAGAACAGTATAAACTTTGTAAATTAGAAGTCAATTGATTGCTTCAACTTGCAAAAGATTATGCTACAAGTCAACTGGTCAATTTTTAAAGAGCCATAGGACTTGCCTTTTTTTTTTGCAGTACAAGATGACAGTTGCCGTCATTGTTGAAAATTTAAAGCTCTGGCTGGTAATGAGTTCCAATCCCAGAGCCCATGAATAGAACGCAGGGCAATGATACAGGAAGTGCCAGTGGCAAAGGCACATCACAAAGGTAACTTCTCTTTCTTTGTACTGCTTTCCTATTCTCCATCTCTAGATCAGCAGCACTGCAGTCTCCCTGGCTCATCTGGGGTGAGATAATTGAGCAAACAGGCTGGGAGGCAGGGGACGCTGGGGCCAGTGTTAATTTAATTGAGTCAGTTTGTTCACAGCAGAATATTAACCTCTCGGGCAATAGCTTGAGAGAGAATTCTACTCAAACACTGGTTCAGTACGGGGGCAGTAAGCTGACATATCCTGATATCATTGATGGAGAGACTGTGAGAACAATCTCTGCATACCCCCCATTCGCATGATTTGATGATGCAATCACATTATTACTGCAGCAGCCAGAGACAGATTCCATTGGGGAAGGGATTGCAATTAAATTACCCCCAGGGAGACTGAGGTATGAGGAATATCTTGCTTGGAGCCAGAATCCAGGGAAAGCAGAAGGCGGCAACTCTCAGCTTAGCCGTGAGAAGCTGACAGTGGGATAGGAAAGTAGAACAGGGATTCCCTTTCTCCAATTGGGTTATGATGCCACCTGGGAAGGGTTTTCAAGGGAGACCGTTTGACCATTTGCATAAAATGATGAGCAGTTTGATACAGCTCAGTGTAAATTTTTTTTAAAAGCCTCTTTGCCAGAGCAGGGATGAATTGAACGGGCTGAGCTTTGTAGGGGTCCTGCAGTTGGGCATTCACAGGGTTAAAAATAGAGGAACACTTCAGGATGGATGGTGGGAGGAGAAGGCAGGTTGCAATGCTGATGAACAATAGGCATGTTACTCACCAAGGAAACACCAGGTGGGTGGCAGGAAGGCTGATTAATTTGAGTGATAAGCTGGTAACAGGGATGATGATAGGAGGGCATGCCAGTAACACTAGACTGAAGTTGGGATTAAAGGGCAGTGGTAGGATAGAAGACCCAAGAAAAAGAGATCTGGTGAGTGTCCTCAGTCAGAATTGAAGATTAGTAATCAGAGTGATGCAATGCAGTGGCAATTATGTTGGGATGACAGATCAACTTTGGAGTTTCTTGTGGGTTGCAATTCTCTTGGTTTAATCTCCCACCACTTTCAGTCAGCATGATTGTAGAAGGCTACTTTACAACATAATAGTGGTACTTTCAATCAAAAAATGGACAGCTGGTGTTCAGTGGAGCTATCAAACTGAGTTGTGGCCCAGTTCTTAATTCCTAACCCTAACCCCACTCTGGTTTTCTATCATTGGCCAGAAGACAGCTAGGGGTTGCAATAAAGTATTGCAAAAGAGACTAAATTACAAATATTTTGGAAAGACCAGGGTCTACTTTAGAGTACAAGAATAGCACACAGTAAGCTTGGATTTATCCCTCCTTTAGAATCTGATGTTCTTGGTTAGCAGAAGGCAGCCATGAAGTACAGTATGTAATTTTGAAGCCTATTTTGTTGTGGAGAAAAACGTGTTTTGTTTTAACAGCCCTGACTATTTATCTGGCTTGGAAATTAAGGAAAGGTTTGATAGACTGAATGGAATGCTTTTTAATCCTCAATTTTTGCTGTAAGTTGGAAGAAATGGAGCTAGGGAGGAAATTGGCCTGTGCCTGAGCAACCATATCCATCTCTTTTCACCATATTAATCTTCATTTTTCTCTCCCTTTCAACTTCCACCAAAGTCAGTAACAGCAACACCCTAGACGTTGAAGCTGCTGGAAAGAATGTGTGTTCTACCAAATACAAATCGTACTAGTATGGATCCAGAAAGGAATTGTGATACTGAAACCTACTGAAGATGCTTTAGCATTTCCAGAGCAATCCTGTTTTCCCCAGAACAGTGACTTCTATCCTCAATAGCGCTGGATTCTATTATCCCCAGCCCTGTCTGCTGTCAAAGGCAGGATTTCCCCTCTGCAGTATAGAAAGAGTGCAGGTGATGGAGTCACACAAAAGCTTCGGAATGAGAAACCGGCATTCTGAGTAAAAGCTTGTTTCTTCCGAAGCATTTAAAGCTATAGGGGCAGCCTCAGGGTTAGTTGACAGTGGGAATCAGTTTAACCCCAGTTGTTCCAACTAGCAAATGGGATTTCTGGCTTTATCAGGGCCACAAAATGGAATTCAAATTGAAACTACAGTTCTCATTATGAACCTATTTGTAACACCGTCAATTGTGCCGGCTTGTAGAAAACAAAATTATGTGAAATGGACAGGATTACTTTTGCTTTAGCTAAGATCAAGCATCCCAAAGAAAATAGAAGATCTTGTTCTGTTCTTAGAAGAATTCTGGCCAAAGTAAATAATTGATTGGATCTGATGGCAGAGAATTAGTGCTCCATATCTTTGACTGTCAACCAGTGGTTGAAAAAAGTTTCTCTTTCCTCACCATCCTTTTCTAAGCAGCTATTGTGTAGAGAGGCTTCTGCAACAATACATTATTTTCAATTAATCTTTCACATAGTAGCTTGTCTTTTCTTCAAAATATTAAAATAGGCTTCAAAGTCTGCTTGGGATCAGCATTGTCCTGGTATAAGAATTCAAATATAATCTTCAGTCAGCTCTGCATGATGGCTTAGCTATAAATCAACCTGGTTTATCATCACAGCCAACCATGTATCTGAGCTTATACTACATTGTGCACAAGAAAATGAGTTTCTTCCTGTCCAGTTGTTCTGAGTTTGCTCCTGGCTTCATGCGAGCAGTTACACAAACTAGTAAGTTACAGTTAAACATTGCTTCCTAATAAAACTCAATCTGGAACTGTATTTCCAAACATGTCTGCTTAGAATTGAGGTTTGACTTCAGAGAGTCTTGACATTTTGAATCAAAAATTGACCATCAAACAGGAAAGTTTGCTTCTAGGATTTTGAATGACTAGTCCACTTGTGCGGAGAACAGTAAATTGATAGTGAATGGTCTGTATTCCTGACAAGGTTTAGTAAACTACCCTGTTTCCCCAAAAATAAAACATCCCCTGATAATAAGCCCAATTGGGCTTTTGAGTGTGCGCGCTAAAATAAGCCCTCCCTGAAAATAAGCCCTCACCAAAAATATTTAAACGCATGCGCAGCTGGTCCCCGCCATTTCCTCTGGTTGGGGAGACAGAGCTGGAAATCAGGTAAGACGGCAAGAGGAGCCCCATCTTGCTCCATGTGCCCCAAAATAATAGGACCTCCCTGAAAATAAGGCCAAGCGCTTATTTCAGGGTTCAAAAAAATATAAAACAGGGTCTTATTTTCGGGAAAACATGGTAGGATGTACATGATGCCATAATGCACAAACAATAATCATTGTTAGTGATGTACATTTATACCAAATGAGGCATTTTTTTAAACTGTGTATGTATGAAAAAGCTATACCTTTAGCATATTCTCTATAAATTGTCAGATATATAATTGTAAAAGATATATAATGTGAAAAACCTTTTGATTACGAAGAAAAAGGTTTACGAAGGTAAATTAATACCTTCCAATAATAATCAAAATTATTACATAAAATCTCTTTGGCTGTTTGAAGATTCTTGTCCCATTTTCTTCCCTTCGACATTTATTTTACTATCGTTTATATATAGGAAAAAACCATACTGCTGGAATAAACCATTAAATAAAGCTAAAGTACTTGAAAATATTTTCCTCTAAAAAAGAATTTTAAAATTTTGGTTTTGGCTTTTCAGGTTCAATTGGCTTGTGTTAGAGGTCATTTGAGGTTTAGCTGTGTGCCCCCATATGCACGAGAAACTGCTTGAAATGGCAAAGGGAAAAAGACTTTGAAGAAAGAGAAAAATCAATTGCAGTTTCATTTCTCTTTCTTTTTTAATTTTTGCAGACATAATCCAAAACAACACTTATGATTCATTTTATATGATTAACTCCAGTGGTGGGATTCAAATAATTTAACAACCGGTTCGCCCAGGGTCAGGTTGGCTGTCAGAGGAGCCATGGCCCATCCTTGTCCTCCAGCTCCACCATATGTGCAGGATGAGCCTCCCACGATGGCCAACCTGACCCTGGGTGAACTGGTTGTTAATCCCCCCCCACTATCAAAGTGGATCCTGGGCACTATGCTGCAATGGAGAAATGGAAAACAGAGTGGCCGGCATGAGGGAAGGAGGAGGAGCAGGGAGAAGAAAGAAGGAAAGCAGCCTTCTCCTTCTCTTGCGCCGGTCGCTCCGTTGCCTGTTTCTCTATTGCAGCGCAATGCCCAGGATCCACTTTGATAGCGGGATGTGTGGTAATTTAACAATTGGTTTGCCTGAACCAGTGCAAACCATCTGAAACCCACCACTAATTAACTCCCCCTATTCTTTTTATAGGAACACTTGACATACGAATCCCCAGTCTAAGTTGAGTATGAAAAATACATTTGTTTTTCTTCTTAAATCTTTCTCCTCTTATAGCTTACAGGAAGTCCTCGACTTACAACCACAATTAAGCCCAACATTTCTGTTGCTAAGCAAGACAATTGTTAAGTGAGTTTTGCCCCATTTTATGACCATTCTTGCCACAGTTGTTAAGTGAGTCACTGAAGTTCTTAAATTAATAACCTGGTTGTTCAGTGAATCTGGCTTCCCCCATTCACTTTGCTTATCAGAAAGTCACAAAAGATGATCACATGACCCCAGGACACTGCAACCATCATAAATGTGAACCCGTCACCAAGCATTCAGATTTTGATCACATGACCATGGGAATGCTGCAATGGTCTAAGTGAGAAAAACAGTCATAAGTCACTTTTTTCAGTGCTGTTATAACTTCTAACAGTCACTAAACGAATCGTAGTATGTTGAGGACTACCTGTACTGCTTAAATATCCTGACCTAGGCATGTGAGTTATACCCAAAGCATCGCTTCAAGTGATAAAATTGCAGCTCTTTCTTGTCTTGACTGCAGAAACCTGTTTCATTTCTATGGAATTTCATTTCTAGGCCATGTTGGCCTGTTGCCTTATTTGTTCCCTTCTAATTGAGCAAATGTGCTGTATGCATGGAAGCTAAGCCAGCATCGACTTTATTAGAGAAGAGCATCGATAACAAAACACAAAAAAAACCCCAAAACCCTGCATGTTGGTAGGCTCTGCTTGGGCTCAGTCAGAGGAGAGGAATTTTAAAGTTGCACTTTATTCATGATGTTTGATTTCTCTTGCTCTGGAGATGCTGACTTTGATAAATCACAATGCAGCAGGAGAACAATATTGTACTGTGCTCTGGTAGCCAGTTTCTAAAGTAAAGGCTTGCTGTATGCATTGCACTAGATTTTTTCTATAGTTTGGCTTCTTACATAAATTAGGCTTAATTATTAACTACAGTGTGAGTTTTCTCTTTCCTTCTGGGTAATACAGCGGGTTATGTTTGCTATACTACTGATTGCCTGCTGCAGCATTGATAAATAAGTTTGCTTTTACTCTAGAAATGGCCTTTCACGTTATCAATATTGCTCTATTAACTAATGGTTACAGAAAAGGACAGGTTCATCTAGAAAGTGGTTCCGTGCTGCTACCTGGTAATTTCAATACCATTTTATGATGGAGAGCTTTGGCTCGATCATCTCGAAATAACAGTAACAGAGTTGGAAGGGACCTTGGAGGTCATCTAGTCCAACCCTCCTGCTCACGCAGGAAACCTATACTAGGGATTCGAACTGCCGACCTTTCGAACTGCCGACCCTAAAGACCAATGTTTAGTTGACACTGTACGGTCCTTTGGGAAACCCATACAGGTAGTCCTTGACTTAACAAACATTCGTTTAGTGATCATTTGAAATTGCAGTGGCCCTGGAAAAAGTGACTTATGATTGGTTTTCACACTTAGCAACCATTTCAGCCTCCCCATGGTCACATGATCAAAAATTCGGGTTCTTGGCAATTGGCATGTATTTATGAAAATTGCAGTGTCCTGGGGTGATGTGATCACCATTTGTAACTTTCCCAGTCTGTGGGGGAAGCCAGATTTGCTTATTGACCTCATGATTCACTTAACAACTCCAGTGATTCGCTTAACAACCATGGCAAAAAAGGTCACAAAATGGGAGGAAATTCACCTAACCAATGTCTCACTTAGCAGCAGAAATTTTGGGCTCCATTATGGTCATAAATCAAGGATTACCTGTACTTCTGACAGCCCCACTCACCTCCAGAATGGATGAAAAATCTCTTTGGGAGCAGGATTTCAACTCTACCCATTCTAAGTTTTGTATTTAAAAAAAAACATTTAAATAAGGAAACGTAGATTAGGCATTTCCTAACTCCAAAACTGAAATATTAAAAAGTTGAACTTATCTATTTTTTCATCCCTTCACTAGCACACTTAAAGGCAATATAATGAAGGGAAAGATAGTTTTATGGAAAACAAACATCTTGGCTTTCTATGAATGCCAATTTTTTTTTCTGACAGTCCAGTAAATTCATATTAAGCCAATTAGTGAAAATTCAGATTAATCCTCTGAGCATAGCGTGCCAAAGAGTTACTACAATAGGGAAGACTTCTTTAACCATCATAACCAGAGGAATTGTAGGCTTCATAATGTCTGCAATCCCCTCCTTTGGCTGCCTGATATATACATTATTTAATTTAAACAATAAAATGAGAAACTAGCATGCTGCTAGTGTCCAGGTCTCCCTCTTGGTCTCACATAGGCTTCACAGAAATTCTTAGAAAATAAAATGTTGAGTAACTAAAGCCCTTGCTCTGCTGGAAAATATGGTCATCTCTCAGAAAAGTTAAGCTGGGTGGTATACAGTTAGTCCTCGGTTTACAACAGTTCATTTAGTTACTGTTCAAAGTCACAGTGGCACTGAAAAAAGTGGCTTATGACGGTTTTCCACAGTTACGACTTTTGCAACATCCCCAGGATCATATGATCAAAATTCAGATGTTTCACTACTGGTTCATATTTATGACGATTGCAGTATCCTGGGGTCATGTGATCCCCTTTTGCGACCTTCTGATAAACAAAGTCAATGGGGAAGCCAGATTCACCTTAACAACCAGGTTGCTAACTAATTAATTGCAGTGATTCACTTAACAACTGTGGCACGAACGGTCGTAAAACTCACTTAACAAATGTCTCCCTGAACAGCAGAAATTTTGGGTTCAATTGTAATCGTAAGTCAAGGACTATCTGTATAGTGCATTTTATGAATCTAGATAGAATGTTAGGATACAACTCATAAATGTTTTTGTTACTGATCATGCTCAGCACTGTAGCTGTTATTTACTTCCAGAATTCCAAGTATCTTCATTCTTTGCCGTGCTCACACACCTGCTTTGGATCAGAAGCTTGCCTGTGCTGCTTTATTTTGGGGGTGGGTGGGGGTGGGGTGTTTTTTTGGCCTGGCTTAAAACACAAGCCCACATAGTTAATGATTCTATATTGTTTTCAAAATTCTGAGAAAATTCATCAAGTTCTGTAATGTGGAAAGCACACCGATGAAATCTAAAATTGAGAAATAAAAGACTACACCTATATGTAATCTATTTGCTCTTTCAGATGCTATGTCCAGTGGACAGGATATAAATCAGCTTATCAATTTGTACTGTGAAAACTGACGAAAGCTTCTTTTCACTTTTCCACAGACTGAAAACATAACAGTTTTCAAAACTTCATTGATTAATCACATGAAATGTATTCAACTACCACAGGTTTGTTAGCCGAGCTCTAGGATTCCTTTCCTAAATAGTCAGTCAGTTCCTTTTATCTGTGAATAGTTTCCATCAGCAAGTCAGCAACATTTATGAATGTTAACAGTGCCATTTAAAAATTGTCCTTTCAGTATATAATTAATGTGACAATTAATGAGGTCATTTGTATCTACAAAACTAAAATTCCTTTTTTCATTCTCAAGGATCAGATCCAAGAAAAGGTTTTTTATTGTTACTTAGTCAAACAATAGTCTTCAAATACTCTGAAATAGTTCAGTCTAAAGATAGATTTGGAGATACTCTTATTCACTGACATTAAGTTATCAATTTTGCTACTTAAAGTATGTCACTCATGATAAAGTAAGGAGAAATATATCCTGATGGAGATGGAAACTTCTGCAAATGATGAGAGATGCCATAATTAAAGAGAAGCTGCTGTTACAATTTCAGGCATACCAGAGAGTAAATAACGCTACATCAAAAGGGAGAGAAAGAAAAAAAGCAGAGAAAATGCATATCTATGTAGTGCGGATGGGTTAGTTGCTGTGTTTATTTATTTTTATTTTGAAAATAACTTTGAACATTTTACTGGGGAAATTGGGTTATCGGAAAAGGCCAACTTGCTTATGTGTGCTTGAAATTATTTAAAGTTCTGTCTCCCTGAGAAGCCTTTATAGAAAAAAGAATCGGAAATGAAAAATGTAAAACTGATTTGTTTAGTAGGGATGTAGTAGTTACTTTAAATGCTTTTTGGATTAAAAACAAATTGGAATGCTTCCTTGAAAGGGTTTTAAATCTGGACAGCCTCTTCCAGCCTCCCTGAGTGTTGTACCACAACAACCATAATGCCTGGACATAATGGCGTTAGGTTAGGGGAGGCTGCTTTTGTCATGCATTCTAGGCAGTGTGTTTATAAAATGTGTAGCATTAACTGAGAATGTTCCATTCCCCCTGTGGCAATGCCTAACACAAGCAGATGCCGGTTAAACTCAGCAGATATTAAATGGTGGATGGGCTCCTATGAAAATAGCAGAAAAGGTTTAGGGTTTGTAGAACTGAAAATGGACAAAATTTAGACAAATATACAAATGAGGACAAGCAAGGGATATGTTTATAAGATCAAAGTAGTAATGTACGATAAATAGTAATTATATTTGTTGTTATATTAAAAATATGTATGGAAATGACAAAACCAGGATGGTCGCAAAACCAGGTGTCCAACGTTTTTAATGTTTATTTAATAAAAAAACTTTTTAATTAAAAAAAAAGACAAAAAAAGAAAATAGCTTTTTTATAAATAAATAGATAGTGCCAGGAATGACTTTTAGTTGCTGTTGCTCCGAGTCTTCTACAAAGAACTGCTGAATTCTACTCCAACCAAAATATTCATGGTATTAAAAAAAAAGAGTCCCATGTAGAAACATCTGGGCTGTAGAAGGTTACAAAAGCATAGCAGATAGCTCCCCGTTTTGTTTTTAAATTGCATTGAAGATGATGCCTGCAGAGGAGAAGAGATAGAGGCTCTATGTCTAGAATCTCAACTAGGCTGAGGACTAGCTTGTTGTCTACTATAAGAGGAATAAGGTTTTTAAGGTACAGTAAGGATATAATTGGAGGCGAGAATTACACACATAAAGCAATGGATAATAGGATCAATCAAGACTAATCTGTAACTGATTGGCAGTGCTGTGCCCCTGAATACAAGCATAACTTTATATCTCTTTAGGAGAAAGCAGAAAAAAGAATCACCCCCTTTATTTCCTAACCTCCCACTGTCATTTTGAAATGGCAGTGCTAAAACAGTATGGGGTGGGGAGGATATCACTGACCGCTATGTTAATATAGAAACATGTCTGTGTGCTTATGTACACATACCTGACTAACCTTGGCTGATCTCAAAAACAAAATACAGTAGATCTTGGTTTGTACTTCAGCGAAATACTTAATTTGGGGGTTGTAAATTAGCCTAGGAAGATGAAGCAACATTATGGAAGAAGGAAATGGCAAAACACTTCTGAATTGTAGTGAGAAGCTACATTCAGGAGTCCTCAGGAGATTCAACATAAAGGAGACTTTACCTTTATTACTATTTTAAAAAAGATACGGAAAAATAACATATTAATACATTAAAATTCGTAGGTGCAGTAGCTGGTGCCTAAATTGTTCAGGAAATAGCCACTGAAAATTAGTACCCAACACACTAAAGACTTGTGTTTTATAAAACATAAAACCTGTATAAGAATTGGATAAAAATGAATTTGCATTAAAAATTATTAATTATTAATACTATTAGAAAAAGTTTTTGAAGTTTCTAAACCTACAGTTAACATGTTAATTTTCACTTGAAATTTTTTATTAAGATATATATGGGTAATTTACAGGTAATTTGGAATAATGAGCTAGAATATTTTTTCTTAATGGATCAGTGGGGGCCTAGGGTTTAAAGAATGTTGCATTAGTATTGCATGATGTTGATGATTCAACAACAGGGTTTTTTTTGTTAGTATATTGAATACCACAGAAAAATAACAATAGCAATAGCACTTAAACTTATATACCGCTTCACAGTGCTTTACAGCCATCTCTAAGTGGTTTACGGAGTCAGCATATTGCTCCCAACAATCTGTGTCCTCATTTTACTGACCTCGGAAGGATGGAAGGCTGAGTCAACCTTGAGCCAGTCAGAATCAAACGCCTGGAGTGAGCGTGAGTTAGCCCTGCAGTACTGCAGTCTAACCACTGTGCCACCACAGGTCACATTTAGCAAAATGTTTCACCAGGGTTGGGTTTCATTGGTAAGGTAGTCTTTGACTTAGGACCACAGTTGGGTCATATTCCAGTCAAATTTCACTCACTAAAGGATGTGGTCATTAAGCGCATCATCATGTGACTAGAACTGATTTTACAACCATTTTTTAACCGTGATCATTAAGGAAATTTGGTTTCCTCACTGACTTTGCTTATTTGAAGCTGGATGGGCTGGTTGCAAATCTCAATCACATGACTGCAAGATGCTGCAGGCAAGTGGTGTGACGTTCATAATTTCGAGGATGGGTCTCAGTTACTTTTTTCAGTGCTGTTGTACCTTTGAACCATTGTTAAATGAATGGTCATAAGTCAAGGTCTACCATAATGCAAGTCCAGCACAGCTCAAATGTTTGGGGCCTGCTTTCAGTCACATTGTTTTAATTTATTATTCATCAGGTTGTAAAAGGAGTGATTGGAAAAGAAATAAGTGTCAAAGGTGGGAATGTGATGTTGAATTGCATTCCTAGCATTTGGAATCTACTGAAGTGCAAAGAATTATCGTGTGTAGGCAGCAGCTAAGAAGATTGTTTATTGATGTCATCAAAAATCTGATCAATACGATTCCATCTGGTCAGAGTTTAATTGTTGTTTAAAATGCAAGTCCCATGGTATATTTAATTTTTCTAATATTTAAAGCATGTTTAAAAATTATTTGAAATTTGTTTCCTTTTTTTTGTTGTTTCTTAATCTGCATTTCAATTTTTATTACTGCACTTGGTTACTGTCTTTTTCTTTCTTCTCCATTTATAAAGTTTATAAAGATAAAAAAACACACTATTCCTTTCTACCAGATCCACTTGTTTGCCCGAGACCAAAATACATACTGTACAATAGCTTTCTCCAATTTGCTACCCCCTTGATGAATTGATAGCGCAAATCCTAAAAATTGCCATCCAGCTGGGTATTCCCTAAGGGTTTTCAGGAGGAAGAATTTAGATGGTCAGTATGAGATGGAGGTCTACAGTAATATATAGTGAAGGACAGTGGTGTGTTTCAAAAAAATTTACTACTAGTTTTGTGGGCGTGGCTTGGTAAGCGTAGCATGGCTTAGTGGCATGGCACGGGAAGGATACTGTAAAATCTCCATTCCCTTCCCACTCCAGGGGAAGGTTACTTCAAAATCCCATTTCCTCCTGATCAGCTGGAACTCAGGAGGCAGAGAATAGATGAGGGCGGGGCCAGTCAGAGGTGGTATTTACCGGTTCTCTGAACTACTCAAAATTTCTGCTACCGGTTCTCCAAACTACTCAAAATTTCCACTACCGGTTCTCCAGAACTGGTCAGAACCTGCTGAAACCCACCTCTGGTGAAGAAGCTTAATAGGTCTACTTTGATTGGCTTTGGGTCCCCATACATTTTTTTAAAAAAAAGTCTACCAGGAATAACTCTCTACATGGGAATAACTCTCTACATGGAGCTCCCCTTGAGGAGCATCTGGAGGCTTCAACTGGTGCAGAATGCAGCCGTGCAGAGGATTATGGGAGCGATGGGGTGCTCCCATGTGACACTCCTCCTGCGCGAGCTGCATTGGCTTCCGGTGGTCTTCCGGGTGCGCTTCAAGGTGTTGGTTACCACCTTTAAAGCGCTCCATGGCATAGGGCCTGGGTACTTATGGGACTGCCTTCTTCCGCCGATAGCCTCCCACCGGCCAGTACGCTCCCACAGAGAGGGACTCCTCAGGGTGCCGTCGGCCAGGCAATGTCAGCTAGCGACCCCCAGGGGGAGGGCCTTCTCTGTGGCAGCACCTGCTCTCTGGAATGACCTGCCCCTGGAGATACGTAGCATACCAGATCTCCGTGCCTTTCGCCGTGCCCTTAAAACGTTTCTTTTCCATAAAGCTGGGCTGGCGTAAACACACACCCCCCCCCCAGATATTTTTAAATTGTGAAAGGATTTTAGTCGGGTGGTTTTAAATCTTGGGCCAAATATTTGTTTAATTCTTTTTAAAAAATTTAAATTTTGTATTGGGATGTTTTTTTATTCTTGGCTGTGTACCGCCCTGAGTCCAGCTGGAGAAGGGTGGTATAAAAATTTAAATATACATATACATATATATATATATATATATATATATATATATATATATATATATATCTGCAGGTGAAGGAGGGGAAGAAGTAGCAAATCAACGTCAATTCTGTGCTTTCTCTGTCTGCCTTGCTGGTCTGGTAGATAGCTCACAGACTAGAGAAGCTGCCTTTTTTATTTACAGAAAGGCACAGAATATCTCCCAGGAGTGGGAATGGAGTACAACTTGCATATTAAACTGGCAAGTGCAATTAACTACTGAAATAGACATTTTTATCACACTTTTATTGAATCCTTAATGAACAAATAAAGAAGCAGAGAAAAGAACGAACAAACTGGCTTGAACTAAAAACAAAACCCACCATAAAAATCCCAGGTTTCACAGCCCGTCCTGATGGATGAATAAAAGAGCTGTGCAACAAGCCGTCAAGAAAGAGAGCTATGAAGTATCTCGTGGACAGGAGAGAGCTGAGCAGAGAAATCTGTGGAGCTCTTTGTTTCGAAATAATTCTCTTAAGGACTTCACAAAAGTGTGCGTAAGAGGCACACGTGGTGCTGGAAACCAAGTGGGAGAGCCGAGCTAAACTCTGAAAGCAAAGGCTATTATGAATAATAACAGTAATAATAATTTTGTATTACAGTTGTGCCTGGAGCGCTCCCAACAGTTTTACGCTGTAACTTATATTGTAATTTACACTGTGTACTTAGATCAGAGTAAGGCTTTTAAGTGCATTTTTTGAAAATGCCATCTGCAGCGTTTTGAATACTTAAGATGTTTGGAATAAGAAGTGAATGTAAAATATTTTGGGTGTATGAGAATGAGACAGAGAGGGAGAGGGAGAGATGGAAAAAAAATATGATGGATAATTCATGAAAATGTAATCTATTGATTAAATCCTGTAAATAGATATAGATTTGATTTCATGGAAACAAGGCAAAAGGGAAGTGGGGGCATTGTGAACCTTTTGTAGTTTTGCAACTGCAGCCCTTTAAAAAGGAATGTGATTTCTTTATAGTTTCTTCAAACCTATGTAATGGTAAATTGAATGACAAACATTTAGTCTTGGCAGTACTTTTTGTCAAAACGGTACCTGAACAGTCCCTTCCATATGACATACGAGCTTTTCCTTGGAAGAGGTGTTGCTAGTCTTCTGAAAATTGCATGACAAGGTTAGCTAAACCCAGCAATCAAAATTTTATATAGGAATCAGATTGGAACCTTATTAAAGTGTACAAAACCTTGAAAGAGGGTATTTTTTTTCCAAATTGTATCTCTTGCGGTCTTGAATCATAAAGAAGGCTTTATGCAATATATCAAGTATATATCATTATAAGGATACATAATTCAGCCTTCCAGATGTCTTAGATTAACACTTTCTTCATACCTAGCCAGCATGGCCAGGGTATGATGGAGTTGTAGTCCAAGATAACAGTTAAGAGGGTACCAAGGATATTTGGATTAATTTTATGATCTGCATTGATAATTCAATAGGTGTGTTTAATTAGCCACTCTCTAAAGAGATAATAGAACACAGATAATAGATAATAGAACACATCTATTACAATATTTAATAGAACGCAGAATTATTTTATTAGATTGTAAAGGGACATGCCCACTTTGCCAACCTCTCTTGTTGGATTCATTAATAGGCAAATATTTAGACATCCCTTATAGTGAACATTTTCCCTTGCATAGAAACTCTAAATACACAGGCTGTATGTAGGCTGTGTTTGTTGCATCTAAAGCATTAGCAACATTTCTATAAATTTCCATACTTCCATGTAATTTCAGTAACTTGGCCCATGC
The DNA here is from genome assembly GCA_012654045.1 of Ptyas mucosa. Lineage (NCBI taxonomy): Eukaryota > Metazoa > Chordata > Lepidosauria > Squamata > Colubridae > Ptyas > Ptyas mucosa. The sequence continues at coordinate 16,145,942 of WNWU01000020.1, forward strand.
AAATTTGAGAGATCAGCATCATTACAGCTATGAATGTTATTATTATTGTTAATTTGATTTACATCTCTCTCTCTAGCAAGAAACCAGAGGCAGGTACAGTATAATGCTGCCCTTGGGAACTTGCTTGGAGTTGCATCTACATCAGTGGTGGGTTGCTACCGGTTTGCCCTGGATCGGGCAAACCAGTAGCAGCGGTGGCAGGAGGCTCCACCCACTCGCCTGGATGTCTCTGCGCATGCGCAGAAGCTTCTGTGCCTGCGCAGAAGCGTTGTGCACACACGTGACCGCGCCTGCGAGCGAACCAGTAGTGACCGAAATTGAAACCCATTACTGATCTACATGTTGCACTATAGGGAGAGAAAGGGGGCAATTTCATTCCTAGCAAAAGAAGCACCCCAAAATGTGGAATCAGAGCACAATGAAAATAAGTTGAATATTCCTGATTTCCTTTGCTTTTGATTTCATACTAAGAGTAACAATAAATCTATTACAACACTCAGAGATCAGAAACATTGTTTGCTCCCTTCCTCTCAGGAGGTTTAAGCATTTAGCACCATCTGCCTGATCTTTGGCTCAAAGATTAAATCTAGCCATGTGGCTGGAGCTCAGTCTATCTCCTCATTCCTAATGAATCAAGCACACATCATCTTATTAAAATGTTTACAAAGAAATGAGGTGGAATACTCTCTTGGTTTTTTGTTTATGGATTGCTTTTTTTTTGTTAAAAAAAAGTTTAAAAGCTCGGTATTATGAGCATATATTGACATTTTATTTTGGTTTATAGTGATTTAAATAATTCGTTATTTATCCAAACTTTATATCCTGGCAATAAAATAACTCTTCTTTAAGTACAGTTGATTTATGGATGGGATGGGGCTCTAATGACATTGTAATCCAAATTACGGTGTATGGCTTAGCTTGTCATGCAGTCAGATCAAATCTTGAAATGGGGGAAAATGTGCAGTTGAAACAAAAATGTCAGATAAATAAATCTATCAGCTATAATTCACACTCTGCACTAAGGAAGGACTGGGCTAGATGACTTCTATGATCCTACCTGAGCAAGATGGGCTTCATCTTATGCTAAAGACAATGCTGATTTAACTGGATGGAATAAAAAGTTTTATAATTTATAGGCAATGTCTGCAAAGATTTTTCTTTTTCTCATCACCAAGTCAGTCGCTCACCTATAATCAGATCTTAAGAAGCAGGGAGATTGGTATGAAAGTTGAATTATCTATCAAGTTACAAGTTCTAAGTTATGTCTGTAAAATCTTCTCAGAGAGTTACCGGCATGGTATCAACCACAAACCAATATGAAGCCACAATGAAAAGTGTGTTTGTGACATTACACACACGCCATGATTACAGACGTGCATCCCAATGTCTAAGAACATAAGTTACAGCATTTCACATGTGGCATTGCCATTATGCTACATTATCGGCAAGAAGCTTAAATACAATACATTACAGAATAAAGTGGAATACAGTGGAGCAATTACTTCTTGCTGTTTGTAAAGTGTAGTTCTGTTAACACAATTTTTATTTTTATTTTTATTTTTAATTTGATTTCTATGCCGCCCTTCTCCGGAGACTCAGGGCGGCTTACAATGCGTTAAGCAATCGCCTTCATACTTTTGTATATTTTATACAAAGTCAGCTTATTGCCCCCACAAACCAGGTCCTCATTTTACCCATCTTAGAAAGGATGGATGGCTGAGTCAACCTTGAGCCTGGTGAGAATTGAACTCGCAGTAATTGCAGGCAGCTGGATGTTAAATGCTGCCTTAGTAGGAGGCATTAGCCTCCTACACCACTACAGACACAATCCAAATTTTCTTTTGTCTGTTTGTACCCCTTCTACTCTGCTGATATATTCAGCTTCCAGTTAACTAGTCTAATTCCCAAGCATGGTATCCCCTTTTCTACAACTGCATATTTGGTTTAAGTTTGCTAAGTGCATAATTTTGTCTTTTCCTCTGTCAAATTTCATTCTGTGGCTTTCAGTCCATTTCTCTAACCTACAGGATTATTTTGAATTTTATTTCTGTTTTCTAGAGTAGTGATCCCCAACCTTTGAGATTTGGCGGCCCAGTTGGGGGGGAGAGAGGAGAACTGGGTCACATGAGTGGTGGGCTGGCACTTACAGGCGCAAATGCCCACTGGCCCACTGCAAGTTGAATTGTGCACCTGGATAAGCCACTCGCATGACCCAATTCCGAATAGGCCGCAGCCAGTTAATGGGCTGGGGACCCCTGTTCTAGAGTATTAGCTGTCTTGCCTAACTCTGGGTAATCTGCAGATTTCTTGGCTATTCCCTCCCTATCATTAGTAGAATACTGAACTGTATAAGGCATAGGCCAAACCTTTGTAATACCCCACTTAATACTTTTTTTTTAAATTTATATTTATATGCCGTCCTTCTCCGGAGGCTCAGGGCGGCTTACAATGTGTTAAGCAATAGCCTTCATACTTTTTGTATATTTATACAAAGTCAGCTTATTGCCCCCACAAACCGGGTCCTCATTTTACCCACCTTAGAAAGGATGGAAGGCTGAGTCAACCTTGAGCCTGGTGAGATTAGAACTCGCAGTAATTGCAGGCAGCTGGATGTTAAATGCTGCCTTAATAGGAGGCATTAGCCTGATACACCACTCAGGCTCATTATGTGATACTTACATGAGGATGTATTGATAAGAATTCTTTGAGCTATATATCTTGTTAATTGACATGTCATTGAGGTCTCATGTAACTAATTGTGGTTAAAAAAAAGTATACAGGTAGTACTTGACTTACAACCACAGTTGGAACCAGAGTTTTGATTACTAAGCAATGTCGGTATTGAGTTGTCACACAATCAGATCTGATTTTACAACCATTTTTGCTGTGATCATTAAATGAATCACTGTGGTTGTTAAGCAATTATATAGTTGCTAAATGAATCACACGGTCATTAAGCAAATCCAGCTTCCCCAATTGACGTTGGCTGTCAAAAGTCAGCTGAGGAAATTGCAAATTGGAATTATGTGACCATAAGACACCGCAACCATCATAAATGTGAGACAATTGCCAAGTGTCCAAATTGCAATCACATCACTATGGCAGTTGTACAATGGTTGTAACTTTGAGGATGAGTCATAAGACACTTTTTCTGGGTCCATTGTAACTTCAAGCAGTTGTTATATGAATGGTCGTACATCGAGGACTGCCTGTATTATAAATAGTATCCTATAAATAGTAACCCATAATCTACTGAGGAGATTACTCAAGCCAAAATAGAAAAAAGGAGAAAGATAGTAATTTATTGTGTTGTTTTCAATGCGTTTACCAATCAATTGCTTTATGATCTTCTGCAGAACCTTCCCAGTGTCAGGCTGATTGGTCTGTAGTTCCTTGGAGTCTTCTTTTTTCAAAATGTTTGAAACCAACATTTGTCTTCCTCCAGTCATTTGGCACTTCGCGCATTTTCCAGGATCTTTAAAGGTAAAACACAAAGTCCATTAGCAAGTCCCTTCTGTAATCTTTGACACAGTTGGTTCTAGAAATTTAAATACTGAAAATAAATAGGTATTTCCTGCCCGCGTGTCTTGTCAGCCTCAAATTTCAATCTTGTCTATTCATTCTGCTCTCCATAATTGCATGATAGACTGCATATCCTATCCTAGAACAACTGAATGTTTGGGTTAGAAAGTATCTGTAATTTCATAAGATCTAATCTCCTATTCAATGCAGAGTCCCCCAAAAGCATCTCCAGCAAGTAATCAGGACTCCTTTCAAATGTAACCATACACCATTCCCAACCTTTTCCTTAAAGTTAAGTTTTACTGTATTGTGATATGGGGGAGACAAAAAAGATAGGGGTCAGGCTCATGTAATATACTCGGCAACAGCTGTTTGTTGCTTCACATGAAGAAAGAATTGTTAATGTGAAAAGGAGCTGTGGTTAAACTGGTCCAGATAGTTGTTTTTACCTGCTCACTAGATTTTAATAATGGAGGATCCCAGAATTGCTGGTCCATGTAGAGCACTTCGGGATTTCCAAGGATCAGGTTGCTCTCCAACTTGGATAATTGCTGGAGGATTTTAAGATTTAAGTGGCTATGAAGTGAATAGTTAACAGCCATTTACATAACTAGGCCAATCAATTCTAAGCAGGGGGGAATAGATTAAAAGCTCCGAATGACACTGCAGAATAACACAAGGAGCCCTAGCATTACACAATCGTTTACTTTGAACATCCCAGCTACTTCTGCGTTCTCAGATGAGTCTTCCCAATTGATTAGTAGTAAGAAAAGGATCGTCCTTCTCTTTTGCCTTTTCCTACTCTTTCAGAGGATATTTTTCCCCCATTGAAAAAACATCCTTGGAGGAATTTGCCTTCTAACAGATGCTGGGATATAATTAAGCTTCTTATCAAAATATTTCATGCCTTTCATGCCATCCCTTCAGTTGGGTAATACACAACAGAATTATTTTTATTCCTCAATTATTTTAATCAGAATACTTTCTACAGAATCACTAAATTCATTACTTTGGATTTCTGAAGAGGTGTGGATACTTTTAATATACAGTGCAATTCCTTCTCTCTTTTCTGTTGCTTCTTATAGACAAGTTATGTACTTCAGTTGCTGCATGGAGGTTATGGCATCACTTTCACAGGTCTCCATTATGTCTATTAAAGACCTTTTGAACTAAGAGTTCAAGCTCATCTTGTTCATTTTCCATACTTTGAGCATTAATGTATAGACAATGAAGGCCTTGAATGCTATGAGCCAATATTCCTCTTGATACTTTATTGAGTGGTTTAATAAGCCCCATTAAAGCAACACTGCTGGTTCCTTTCATAGTGCACAAATCTTTATCTGAGGTCCTTACCCCAGGATTTTTGTCTCCAACAGCAAGTTTTCAGTATAAATCTCTCCTCATCCAAACTTATCATGCTTTCACCAAACAAGTTTTGGTCAATTCTTGGAAAGTGCAACCCCTTATGCAGTGGTGGGCTGCTGCCAGTTGTAACTGGTTTGCCCAGCACCGAAAATTGAGCGCATGTGGCCTTCCGCGCATGTGCGCAGCTTCAAAAGCATGCCAATATAGGACGGGATAGCACAGTGGTGGGTAGGCAGGGCCACCTGCAGGTTGCAACTACCGGTTCGCCCAAACTGGTCCAAACCGGCAGCAGCCTACTTCTGCTCTTGTGTCAGTAGCCTACCATCCTCTTAGTAACTAAATTGCTCCTGATGCAAGGATTTTTATAGCCAATGATGCGCCTGTAATATTCCTGCTTCTCTTCTCAGTCCTCTTCCAAAGAGTGGGAGGATAGCATCCGAGCCTCAATTCTTGAGACTCCCTCTTAGGTCTTCAAACCTCCATGTTGAAGCCGTTCTTCACAATAGCACACAGGTGTCAGACTCGCCTCATCACGTTGCCGTCACGTGACGTTTTGTGAATTTTTCCCCCATTTGCGGAACTGGGGTGGGCGTGGCCTGTGCATGACGCATCTGGCCCACGGGCCGCCAGTTTGACACCCGTGCAATAGCATTTGTCAGACACGAATTAGCCTGGTAATTACCGGTAGAACTGATAAGTCTTGGAAATTGTTCTGCCTCATCCTGATCCTTGCTCCTAGCAGACAGTGAGCTTCATGAATCCGTGGGACTGGCTGTTACATGTTTCTATTCTTCACAGGACAGGGTCAACTATTAACCGGAATGTTTCTCTTTCTTGTCTTGTGAAGAACACCTGCATCTCTCTGCCCTTCTGGCCTTAATAATTATGTCTCCAAGTACTACTACTTTTTTTTCCCAGTAAAGGCCGAAAGCATGCTCTTTCCATTCCAATAACGTGAAATATATTGTCTATGATGGGATTTCTCTGCCATCCCCTGTTTTTGTTTGTCATTGTCTTCTACGGGGCTTAGCTTCTTCGTTTGATTCCCTTTCTCACAGAGAATTGCTTCTTTTGTCACCTTGGGTTATATTGCCTCCATTTCCTTTAATAATCATATTCCCCTTTTATAAAGAGCTGAAATGTGTCTGCTTGCAGCTCCAGGGCTGATGTCTACAAGCTTGCCCTTGCTGCAACCATGTATAGTAAAGAGGATCAGATTCATATTGTTCAAATATTGGCCCACAGTACATTCAGGGATGAATGTGATCAAAAAATAAGGGTGCAGCCCTAGATGAAGAACTCTGTTCTCTGTGTGTTTGGTAAATGGAGTTATGAAAAAGGCTGTTAGGGCCAACCATTCATTTATGTAACCAGAGTGATATACTCTGGCTGGCAGCAGCTTCAAGAACTCAGGCCAAATCATATTGCAGTCCTGCTACCTATGAATCTTTTATCTGGATTGGAAATGAAACTTTACTCCCTAATAAGAGACTTAGCTTGGGACTTTAAAAACACAAACACGGTCCACTCTACAATCATGTTTCCTCCGTGCATCCCCGATGTCAATAAGTACACAGATAACAGCACACTTTCCTATTGTGTATTCCGGCTTTTCTTCCCTTGACCTTTTGCTTCTTGGGAAATATTGAATTGGTCTTGACTCTCAGAAGTTATACAAGATTAGGAAGAATTTCTTACTCATTCCATTCCAACTCCAAGCTGGAGCTAGAGAGAAGGGCAGTGGGTTGTTCTTCTGATAAGATGGTCAGAAGACTGAGAAGGTTGCCATGCCTGCGCATACGATGCTACATCGTTTCCTCCTCAAATGTCAGGAAGAAAGTTGAGGCTTGTCAACCAGAGGGAGTAGAGCACTTGAGCATGAAGGAGCAGTCAGTGTTTCCCCTGGTGGCCTGGTGAACTGCTTCCTTAATGGCCTGTGCCTTTTAGCACTAAAGATGGTTTGTCACCACTAATTGCTCAAAGCAAGCTTCCTTTAGTATGCAAGCTCACATCTGTGTTACTCCAGTTCATTGGAAATGTATTTTTGTACCCTTCCATGATGTATCAGGTTGAGTTTGCTTCAGAGTGAACAAAGACTAATATATGCCATTTTATTTTTCGAAATCTGTGAAATGCAAGTTCTGTGTATAGAAACCAGTAATCCCATTTCTAAAACTGCATCTATAGAAGATTCCCCCACCCCATATCACTTTACTTCTTTCTAAACTGCTGACACAAATAACCCTGTAAATTAGCAGATGGTGGCACAGGGAAATCTCTTGGCTTCTTTCTTTTTTTTCCATTTTTTAAATAGTTTGATTTTTATAATAGGGGTTTTGGGGGAGAGCCAGAAATTCCTCAAATGACAAAATGGAGACAAAGTTAGTATGAGAGAGGAGAGGTAGGGAATGATTGAAAGCATCTGTAGCTGGCTTGCATCTGATGGCATGTCAGGATTTCTAAAGGATTTAGATCTGTGGGGCTGAAAGCACTCTCAGTTCACTGTTCAGTGCAGAAAACTCAGGGCTGGAAAGTGCCTTAATACATATGGGTATCCCACTTCAGTTTGAAGACCTTCCGGCAGGATAACTGACAGAGTCTTGAATCAGTCAAGATCCAAGATTTGAGATTCATGTGTGGTAACATTCAATTCAAATGGAAGAATCTAGCTAGAAAAGCAGTATGAGTCAATGCAGGCCAATTGGTCTTCAGCTAAAGATTTAAGATCCTAGTCTGCCACAAAGAAGCTTGAAAATGTTTGCACTGTTTTGATCGTGGTGGAGAACAACATCAAAATAGCAGACTTGACATTACAACATTACAACGACATTACCCCTTCACAAGACATTAGCATTACAGTGTTTGAGCTGAGTAGCATCAAGAATTTCACCACAATATTTTTTTCAAACATTTCCCCCTGTAACACTCTTTTTAAAGGCAGATATAACCAGGGTGAGAACTACACAGCACCTTCAAAATTCCACCAGCCAAATGTATATAAGAACTTACACTGAAATCATACTTCAGCTTCCAAATAAAAACTTTCCAAAATGTTTAGCATAACAAGTATGCTACATCAGACTCATTCATGTAAAAAGTAATTAACTTTTTCAGGACAAGATAACACAAAAACAAGTATTGGGGGGGGGGAGGAAATATTCTGGATGATCATGGGAAGAATAAAAAACTAAAAGAGAAGTTGAAAAAGTTGAAGAATTTGGGATGAACTGGATCTAGGGGATAATAATGCTAGTCAGGCAAATCGAGAGTTAGGTCAGGATAAAATGGTATTGAAGTGAGAAAAGAGATTCACAAGAAGAAGGAGAAAGGTAAAAAGGAGCAGCGGAATGAAAACCTCCCTCGCAGCAAACCTATCTAAACAAATTTTAACAGAAGAGTAGTTCACGGTTTTCAAAAATCCTTGAGTTTACACTCAAGTGACAAAACCAACTGACTACCCACTCATATTGGTATCATGTCAATCCAAACCCTCCAGCTTCGTCCATATATAAAAGTAAATTTGCAACAGAATTTGTTTCTGAAACCAGAAAGCCTACTAAATTTCTCAGTCATCTTCACATCTCTTTGACATTATTTGAGGGCACCTCAAAGATTAAAACTGATTTGAGGGCACCTCAAAGAATAAAAAAAATGATTCAAAGAGTCTGATTGAAGGGGTGATTTCATCAAACCCTTGGAATCAAATTACCCGTGTGAAACATCACACAGCTCTTTATCTCAACAAGTTTCCCCCTCCCCTAACGTAAGCCTATGATATGAAGCACCTTCTAGTATTTGAAAAGTACTATTTCATCCTCCTCCCTTAATTGGTTTCTTCGGATTGCCCAGATTCCTCAATCTTTCCTTATAATGCTTATTTTCTTATAGCCTCAAAATGAGGATTTTTAAAGTCCTCAAAATCTAGCCCATACCAATTTGTATTCACCCTTTTGTGTGTGTGTGTGAAGTACTCAGAATTGGACATAATGAGTTTGAGAGAGAACATAATTTTACACTGGGCTTGCTGGTAATGGTGTGCCTGGATTCAGCTTGTAACATAAATAATCAGTTCTCTTTAATCTGAAGGTTTTGGTTTGGAAGAGTGAAGGCAATATTTATTAGCAAAGCCTGAAATAGCATTGCTTGGTTAGCACTAGAGACTAACTCAAAAGTATTTCATATAGTTACTAGATTTGCCCTTTCTACCCTTTACAATTTAAAGATTCCATTAGCCCAGTGATTTTGAAAACTGAAATGAAACACACACACACACAGAGAGAGAGAGAGAGAGAGAGAGAGAGAGAGAGAGAGAGAGAGAGAGCGCCCTGCAGTGTGTTTTCTTTAGAACTCCTTACTAGGTTACTTTTTCTGATTTTTAAACATTATTTTGCAGGTCCTGCCAATATGGGAGGACAGTTTGTAATCTGTCAAAAAGAGCTTGAGTTCCAACCTTTCTCCTCTTTGTCTTAGCTAATCATTCAATTTTTTCCCCCAGTATTTCCACACTGAAAATATAATTTTGCTTTGAACATCAGTGTATGACTGATACATAACTCAAATCTTCTCTGCATTCCGAATGCTACTTGCTGTAATGAAATACATTTCTTTGCTTGACTTTTGGTTTTTATTAGGATAGAAGAAAGAAGGAATGTTTAGTTCCACAGAAACAGCTTGGATTTATTTCAGTTTTAGACACTCCCGTTTCTTTCTCTTTCTCCTGTTTAACTCCTTCAATCTTATGTAGATAATTATAGTTAACTCTTACCATATTAAGTATCTAGCATTAGATAACATAGGATAATTACGCTACTAAATGTAGACAGGGGAGTGGCATAATGGTATATAATTATTCCTAATTCAACTTTTCAAGCATGTTTCATTGCTAGCACTGTACTGGTTCTAGTACATATGTGCATATGTACATGAAATTGGGAAAGTCTATCCTAGATGTCATTTTATTTCATAGATACAATAGCTAGAGATAAACTCATTTGCAGATGGAAAAGAAAGCCAATTAAATTGCTTCTAGCTTTCTCCAAACTATGTGTTAGCATATATCAATACATTGTAGGCATTGAATGTATTATAGTGAATGGGGAAGCAGTGGCTGGGTACCCTTATGGCACTGAGAGTTAGTACAGGTAGTCCTCAACTTACAACCACAATTGAGCCCAACATTTATGATGCTAAGTGAGGAATGTGTTAAGTGAGTTTTGCCCCATTTTACAACTTTTCTTGCCACGTGGGGTGAAATCCAGCAGGTTCTGACAGGTTCTGGAGTACCAGTGGCAGAAATTTTGAGCAGTTCAGAGAACCGGCAGCGGAAATTTTGAGTAGTTTGGAGAACCTGCAGATACCACCTCTGGCTTGCCCCGGAGAGGGGTGGGAATGGAGATTTTGCAATATCCTTCCCCCAGGAGTGGGGAGGGAATGGGGATTTTGCAGTATCCTTCCCCTGCCACGCCTACCAAGCCACGCCCACAGAACCGGTAGTAAAAAAAATTGAATTTCACCACTGCTGTCAAGGCTAGTTCAAAGGAACTAAAAAGAGGGGAGGGGGTGGGAACAGGAAGAAGGCATGATGCATTGCTTCTGCAAACAGAAACTTACCAGAAGGGGAGAAAACCTCACTGGCCAACGGCCAAAGAAAACAAAGGCCTTGAAATGGGTCACCATAGAGTTGGATTCTTATCATTTTAAACTCAGGTTTATACCTTGAGAAAAGACAGTGTCCCCATCCCATCTCAGCTTTCTAGAAGCTGGCACAGGTAATTTACCTCTGGGACCGTAGCCTAGATGCCTTACTGTTTTGTAGTTTCCCCCCCATCATATATCCATCTCCATTAATACCTTCTAATAGGGTTAAAGTCAGGAGGCCTGGATAGAGTAATCTCTGGAAGGTGGGTTTTTTTATCCAGATACTTTCCACAACTCCTGTGAAGTTTTGGATTAGAAACAAGTAAGATTTCTCAGAGGGGATCTAAATGGAAATTTGTAATCTGAGGCTTCCTTGAGTCATTTTTGGCAAGCAGCAGAAGTTGCAAGGAATTTGGAAGTACTGCTAGTAAAACTAGCCCTCCACATGTAAATTCTGAGAAAGGTATTAACCATTCCTTATTTCCTTTCCTCAGTCTTTTCCCGCCCTCCCATCTCGTAGACTCTCAGCCCAACAATGCACATTTTTGTTTCCTGCAATCCAGTGTCTGTGCTTTGCAGCCTATGGTAATCCAGAATGGTTTATCGCGCTTTGCCAGAAAGCTGTAAAAAATTTTTTTTAAAATCCCTTATTCCATTGGGGAAAGTTTTCGTTCCTCCCTTGAGTGCCAAGAATCCAGATTCAAATGTATTCCTCTCGAAGTGCAGTCATCAGAGAAAACCAAAGACCGTTTGTCAGGCCAGCTTCAGAGGAGCTGCATGCATTCTGACAAACTGCAGAGGTTTATGTTTTATTCACCAGGCCTGAAAAATACCTACCCGAATAAGGGGGCCCATAAATAAACCAGCATGATGAATATTACGCAGAATAAGAAGGGATGCAGTGGGGGCCCTCTAGGAGCAGTGCACAATGGACGGGGAGAAAGAGATGGCTTTCTTTGCGGCAAATTCTGCTTGATGTTCTAAATAAGGGAGAATTTCCTAGAGAAATTCTCTTTCTAGGGAAGCATTCAGAGTTAGATATCAGCCTGCTGTGATTTTCCCTGCCCCTCATTGCATAAGATAATGCTGTTATTTCATGCCAAAGGTGGGAAGACCTGGCATACTATTTCTATATTATATACTCTTCCACCAGGTTGCGGTTACTAGAGTAGAAGTAAGTGTGCTAGCAGTCCTTATGTTCTTTGTTATGGTAACAGTTCAAGTGTTTCTTTTTTTAAAAAAAATAATCTTTATTAAATATTTACAATAAAATTAACACACAATAATGGTTGAAAAGCAATATAGGAAGCGAAACATAGAAACATCTAAACACAGGACTAAAACCAAACAACAAACAAGACTAACCGAGAGTTAAGCTCACTCTCCAATTAATATTAACTAATATCATCCTAGCCAAACATTTCAATGCAATCAAGTTCTTTTTACTAACTACAAAACAATTGGTCTGTTTTTATCAAAATTATAAAGAGTTATAAAACCTAGTAAATATCTAGTTAATCTAATTAGATGATTTTATCACTCTTCTCCTAAGTTTAACCTTCTTTTGAGCCAAACAAAACATCTCTCCCAACTTCTATTATATACTGAATCTTTCTTGTCTTTTAAGATATACATTAGCCTGTCCATCTCAGCACATCGAGGATTCTTGTTTATTATCAGATGGTCAAGGGGCGTGTCTGCATCTTTCCACAATTGAGCAAATGCCAGTTCAAGTGTTTCTTATAGTTCATATTGAGCAAGAAGAGGGCAGGGATGCTAAACAACAGTTGATGAGATAGTACAAATCTGGTAAAAAGCTCTCCATTTTCCTAAGTAAGGAACCTTGGAAGGATGAACTTTGCTCTGGGCTAGCCTATTAATTATTTCCACGTTCTCATGGAGTTTGGGGAAAAGAATCACTGCACCAGAATATTTTTGTTTCTTGTTATGCAGCTAACTGGGTAGCTGCCATTTGTCTATGATTTGACCGCATCATATATGAGGGACTGATTGCATGTTGTGGCTAGACATTCTTTGCTGTGAAATGGGAGCAGGTTGCTCTTTAAATTGTCAGGTAAGTGGTTTTGCCAGATACTATTTGCAAGCAGTTTGTTTTATGCTTGAGCTTCTTCCCTTCATCACAACTGCTTGAGAGAGGAGGGCAGAGTCCCCCTGGCTCAACACTCAAACCGCATAGACGGATGTGTAACAAGCAATACTATTTAGGAGCTTCCATAGCGGACTTCTCACCTGTGTTCACACCCACTCAAAGGTCTGACGTGGAAGAAAGGCACAGCAAATTGAATTTGGCACCAATGATTTGCTTCCCAGAAGTGTGGCCAAAACATTGTGCTTCCTGACATCAGCACACCCTCAGTTGGTAATGGACATTCCAGTGTATCTCCAGGTCTTTCTGGAATTTGTATTGTGCATGTCCATTTTTGGCCTGGTGAAAGATGCCCTGGCACGTTAACCTCAATAAGCTATGGATCTCTCTGGTTCCTGTGGCACCAGTGAGGAATCCTTTCAGATCCAGATTCTGTCCAGACGCCAACATCATCTTTCTTTTGCTAAAGAAAGAATCTGTGATTTAGGGCCTTTAATGTACATGAAGACGCTGAAATCTAGTTGTGATTCAGGGAGGCCTTGGGTACAGTTTTCTTCTAGAAATGATTCATATGCAGCCACCATAGGAATCGCTCTGTGTTTCAGCCTACTGCATGCATAGTGCAACTGTATCTTTTCTTCATAAATTAAAAGAGGAAGGAGAATTTATCTAGTGAATGGGGAAGGATTGCTTCCATCCTCGAATATGATTGCATACAACAACCACCCACTTCTAAATGAAAAGTATAAGTACTCTTTATATAGCAAACATAATGTGTAGTTTGGTCCTTAGGGGTACTACTTTACATTCACTCTCTTACCGCTAATCTTTTTTTTCTGTGCCTTAAGCAAAGGTTGCTATTTAGCTAGTTTTAAGCCAACCTACTGAATCTGTAGCATGGGAAAGAGGATCTTGAATGTGGGTGAACAGCCTGCCTTAACATGGCACCCCACAGTATGGCTGCTTTTTCTTTCTACAGCTTTTCTGGAATTCCACCTTATCTGATGTGGAAGGCAAGGTTGGGCCTTTTTCTGCTTAGTTAATAAGGAAACATTCACAGCTTGTCTCAGAACCTTAGGCAAACAGAGTCTATAATCTCATTTACTTCCGACATTCCGACAATGTTACTTGGAGGACCCACAGTAGAAGCTAGGCTGGTGCAATGTGGGAAGCTTGTGGCTACATGCTACAAGATGGCTCAGATGCACTCCTTGCAAATCCTCTTTTGAATATTGGCCTTGGTACAGCTGATTTTTGTTTTCATTTTGTTTTCCACGTGGAACAGGGCTGTCTGTGTTAGGTCCTGCAAATGACCAAGACAAGACTCAGTGTGTTCCAGGAACTATGTATACATCAAGAGCATTTAGCAACTTGCAAAAGGAAATCCTGTAATTCTTTTAAGACTTTTCCTCTTGCAGGCTGTTGTGTCTCTATGAAGAAGGAAATGAAAACTCCTTTGCACTGTAGGACTTTTAATATTTTGGAATTAAGTACTTTGGGTTTTTTTCCCCCCATTGGCTGCATTCTGTGTCTTTGTCTTGTGTGTTTTATTGTGTTTTAGATACTGGACACAAATAAAGGGACAAATCAAATTCAGGATGGAGGGAGGGATGGAGGGATGGAAGTTTGAATGACTGAGGTACTTTGCCCTAAGTCAATCATATTGTGTTCTGACAACCTATTAATTATATCTGACTTTTGGTAACTTTCCCCATGATGAAAAATATTTTTTATATTCTGGGGGAAAAAATCAGCTAGAAATATTCCCATTTCTACACCTCCCAAAATTGAACTTTAATAATGTGAAATGAAATCTTATTTTCTGTTGCTGCAAATATTCAGTTTTAGTTAATAGTTGTTTTTGATGTTAAGTGTATCTGGAGTGAGAAGTGCATGATGTGCATGTGTGATAAAGCTGAGGACAGTTAGACCATCTTTGTAATTGGATGGGACACTAGCAAGAAATCCCATGGCTGAACACTCACCTGGAAAACTAAACATTCTAGAACCGTGATGGCGAACCTATGGCACGTGTGCCACAGGTGGCACACGGAGCCATATTGATGAGCACGTGAGTGTTGCCCTAGCTCAGCTCCAGCATGCACCAGCTAATTTTTGGGGCTTCTGGGCCCAATGGAAGTCGGCAAATAGGCTGTTTCCGACCTCCGGAGGGCCTCTGGGGAGGTGGGGAAGGGTGTTTTTGCCCTCCCCAGGCTCCTAGAAAGTCTCTGGAGCCTGGAGAGGGCAAAAAACCGGGCCCACCGGGCCATCACATGCCAAAAGTGGGGGGGTCACACATGCATGGAGGGGCAGGGCGCATAGAATTATGGGTGTGGGCACACACACACACGCGACCACCCCCCACTCCCCCAGCTTTTGGCACGCGATGGCAAAAAGGTTAGCCATCACTGTTCTAGAAGATAGCAATGGCAAACCATTGCCTTTGCAGTAAAGTTATATGGATCTGTTCAATTTTAGAGAGAATTTACCTTTTTATGTTGACATATCTCTGGGTTCTCTCTCTCTTCCCTCCCTCCCTCCCACTCCCTTCCTCCCCCCTTCTCTCTCTCTCTCTCCCTCCCTCCCCCCTTCTCTCTCTCTCTCCCTCCCTCTCTCTTCCTCTCTCCCTCCCCCTTCTCTCCCTCTCCCTCCCTCCCTCCCTCTCTCTCTCTCTTTCTTCCTCCCTCCTGCTCTCTCTCTGTCTCTCTCTCGTAGGAAGATTGTCATTATAATGAATCCCTGGATTTTTTTTTTAAAGACAATGTCTATACCCCTTTTTATTCAGTTATTCTTGAATCTCCACATGTCATAGATTTCCTTCTCAAAAAGTACAAGCCATCAGTGATAACCGACACACCAAATATGGATTCTTTTAGCAACTCTTTAGGACCATATTCCCTTTATTGCAAAGACATCTGGCTCATTTCTGCATACTTCTCCAGTTGTGGAAGCCTAGTGGGTTCATACAGTACCCCCTGAAGCAAAGCATATTTCAGGAAATCCCCAAGTAATTTGTTAGAGTTGGACAAAACAGGGCATCCAGATTTTATGGGTAGAGGAACTAGATTATTTTGATAATGGTAGCTTCCTATAAAACATGGAGAGAAAACCTATTACTATTTTGTCAGTTATCATTCAGGCTGAGTTATTTACTTATTTAACAGCATTCCTAGGTTGCCCCACTCCCTACAGATTATGGGCAATAAACAATAAAACAGCAACCATGCAATTACAACAAATAACTACTATTGTAAAATTCCTGTTGAAAAAAACAACAGCATAGCACCCCCATTCAGTTTGGTCCAAAAACACAACAAAATAAAAACTCTAATAAAAGCAAATTTACTTTCTAAAGTATTTTAAAGGAAGAATATATCTTTCCAAGATATTGCATCCTATGAACTATAGTCTTCTTAGATTTATTTAGTGGCAAGAGAGTGTGTTTGTGAATGTCCAGCCTTTCATTATACAATCATTTATCCAGCAGTCTGTCACCTCCCTGACATCTCACACTTCAATTAATTGTCAAGGGAAGAAATGATGAGGGATGTCTTCTCGCTGTGTTTGTGAGAACAGTTGTGCTGGTGTCGCCATTTAGGCAGAGTCTGGCCCTTAAGAGGATAGTTGGAGGAGTTTTCTTTCTCCTGAAAAAATTCTGAGTAAGTGTGCATTCCATTTCTCTGTTCACAAATTCGATAAAGATTTTTTTAAATAATTTTTTTTGTTTTTTTTAAAAAAACAAAGATAAAACATTCCATCTTTCCTTATGCAGTGTGTCATCTGGGTACATATATCTCTGTGCTATATCATTCCTCATTTATCACATCTTTCACATTCACATTAACATTAATTTTATAATACGTTATGTTATGTTAATTTTATTTATATACCGCCCTTCTCCCGAAGGACTCAGGGCAGTGTACAGCCAATTTAAAACATAAATATACAGACATCATTGTTAAAAATTAGTTAAAAGCAATTAAATAATTACGGCCAAAATGTAAAACCCCAAGTTAAAACTCCAATTTAAAATCACTTAAATAGACAGCCCCACCTGTCGGAACAGTAGGGTCTTAAGAGCACAGCGAAAAACCCGGAGGTCAGAGATTGTACGTATTTCCGGGGGCAGCTCGTTCCAAAGGGCAGGAGCTCCCACAGAGAAGGCTCTCCTCCTGGGTGTCGCCAGCAGGCATAATTTGGCCGACGGCACTCTGAGGAGTCCCTCTCTGTGGGAGCAAACTCGTCGGTGGGAGGCTATTGGTGGCAGAAGGCGGTCCTGTAAGTACCCTGGTCCTATGCCATGGAGCGCTTTAAAGGTGGTGACCAATTCCTTGAATTGCACCCGGAAGACCACTGGGAGCCAGTGCAGCTCGTGCAGGAGGGGTGTACTGCGCAGCTTGGGCAGGAGGTGGGTGTATAACCACCCACGCGGCTGCATTCCGGACCAGTTGGAGCCTCCAAGTGCTCTTCAAGGGGAGCCCCATGTAGAGACCATTACAGTAGTCCAGCCGGGAGGTGACAAGGGCGTGAGTGACCGTGCGTAGGGCATAAGTTAACATAATATGTTAACATAATATGTTAAGTACATATTATACTTATATGTATAAGTATATATTAAGTATTTAAATGTTGTAAAATTTCCCATTTTCTTCTCAGCATCTTTCAATAATAATACCATATTAACATCAAATATCATTATTCTCTTCATATATATACTAACAATTTTCATCTTATTTATAACTCTTTCTTAATATATTTTCTACTTATTTTTGGTCTCCTTCAATAAAGAATTTTGAACGACGATTGGAATGAGGCAGTGGTGAAATCCATTTTTTTTTACTACTGGTTCTGTGGGCATGGTGTGGCTTGGTGGGCATGGCAGGGGAAGGATACTGCAAAATCCCCATGCCTTCCCCACTTCTGGGGGAAGGATATTGTAAAATCTCCATTCCCTCCCCATTCCGGGGATATTTGCCAGTTCTCTGAACTACTAAAATTTCCGCTACTGGTTCTCCAGAACCTGTCAGAACCTGCTGGATTTCACCCATGGAATGAGGTCCTAGATTATTCAGCCTTTTGATGTGAATTTTCCTGAGCATCTTTTCCAGAGCACAATGTTCCCAATCCTTAATTACTTTCCCCCAAATATTTCCTTTCACTTTCCTTGGTTCACAGGAACAGTCTCCCACAGCCTCCAAAAGAGAAGCTAAGCTTCCAGACACAAAGACAGAAAAATTAGTTCCTCCAAAGCAAAGAGATCAAAGGCAATTTAGGAAGTATGTTGAAGTGGATTTCCCAGCTATCTCCCTGGACTCAAGATCTTTGCCCAAAGTCTTCCAAAGGGGGGAAAAAAATCTTTCACCCTCTGGCATCACAATAAAAAGCATGGGAGAAGCACATTTCAGTCTACCCTAAGTCTCTCCACAACAGAGGAGACTAAGAACCATGAAATACGATCACTTAACATTTTATGACACCTTTTTAATTGCCACTTGACAGCTGTAATCCATGGCTAAAACATCAGCAGAAGGTTCATGGAGCTAGCTGGCCACTGTTATTCATTAGTGTATTTTCCCTATTCAAATATTAGATTGTTGATACCATGGTGTGGAAAAAAGGAAAATAGGAACGATCATTATGAAGGTAAAAAGTACATCTGTGGATGGGATGTGTATATACACATGTGAGTGTGTCTCTATAGTAGTGTCTCTATTATAAGAGGTGTGCCTCTTATAATCTCCCTTTTGTATATAAGCATGGGTTCTCAAGTCCTGTGATTATAGAATGCATATGTTTAAACACCTATGTCTTCAGAAAATAAAATAGATGATAAGAGATGGGCATTCATTTTCCAAATTATTATTTCTCTCTTTTTATAATTCAGAACTAGATTGTAAAGTGTAAAGTGTAAGTTGTAAAGTGACTGTGGACTTTTAAGCAAGTTAAAAGAAATTACTTCTTTCTCTAATTGTACAAATTGTAGAATTTCTTTCATTGAACCATTTGAAGTTTGAAAACATAATCAGTTTGAAGGCTGTCCCATAGCAAACATTCAGAAGACAAACTAAACACTCATTTGGTAATCTCAGCTGCAGTCTCTGAATTTCATGTCCTGTGGTAGTCTCTATTTGCTAAGAAGGCCTTACTACTTAGAGTAAAATTGCAAAGTTTTAGTCAGGACTTTACAAATCTGTGAAAAATTATTTTTGCATTTGGATTTTCTGAATGTTCATATATTTTTGCCACTGAATGTTATCAGAGCTGAATGCTGGTCCTACTAAGTTATAACTGGAGTATGGATGAACAAATAGCATCATGATTTGGTAGTTAATTTTATAAACAAATGTATCCAACATGTAATGTGCAATGAAAATTATAAACACTCCATTACATTAAATAACTAGCTGCACTATCTGTAAGTGTAGTAACTGCAAGCAGATACTTTGTGTGGTTGGTAATCTATTTCTCACACTCTGCGTAGAAATGTTGGCCTGTTTCTCCTTGGCAAATGCTTTAGTTCAGTAACATTTGAGTGTTTTCTACCATGAATTGCTCATTTCAGTACCACTGCAACATCTCTGCATAAGTTATGGACTTTTCCATGGCCATTCCATTGAATTTGTTCTTCATCAGTTCTCTTGGAGGCTTGCTTGTGTATTTGGAATCATGACCTATTGCTGCATGACCCATTTGTACTTCAGCCTAAATTGGCAAACAGATGATCTGATATTCTCTTGTAGAATTTTCTGATACAAAGTAGAATTCATGCTTCTTTCAAGGATACTAAGTCATCCATATTCAGAGGCAGCAAAGCATCTCCAATCAAGGACCCTACCATCTCTATGCTTAACAATTAAGCATAGATTGGTTTCTTCCAGCTATAATAATGATGATGTATCCTAACAAAAATTACTCATGACCCCTCTATCCATAAAATAGTCCTCCAAAAATCTGTAGGGTAATTCAGGAACTTTTTGGTAAACTTGAGATGAGCATCAATGGTCTTCTAAGTGATAAATGGCTTCTGTCTTGTTACATGCCTCCCATTTATACCCAGTGCTTTTTTGACGGTCATAAACATTGACACAAGATTAATGCAGATTCCTGGATGTTTTGCTGGGGTTCTTTGTGGCTTCTTGTGTGAGTTTACGCTGTGCTCTTGGAGTGATTTTGACAGGATGGTGACTTTTAGGTTTCATTATTGTCTCAAATCTTTTACATCTCAAGATTATGATTCTATGGATGGGTAGAGACTTTTTTGCAATCTTTTTCAGACTGGTCAGTATTAGTGACTTTTTATATAACAGTCTTGAAAACATTTGGTTTGAGTGGAGCATCATGTGCTTTCAGAACCTATATAATGAGAATATCGTTATGGACATTTACTTAGATCCAAACCATCCCTGCTTGATTAACGAAATGCTCATGCAACTGCCTGTAATTATGAAATAAGCGAATAACACATGATGTCATTTATTCACTGAGATTGTGTGTGTGTGTGTGTGTGTGTGTGTGTGTGTGTGTGTGTGAGAAATGTCAGTGAATAATATATATACAGTATAAATACTTTCTCACCGAATTGTAGTTGCAGCCTGCCAAATGTGTAGACTCAAGCTTGGCTATAAAGACTAAATGTGTATTCACTGTACCATTATCAAGAGATGTTTCAGGACCAATTCTAGTTCTATACAGATGTATACTTTGCTGCATCATGCTGTGAAGACAGCATGCATGCACATGTGCGCATGCGCACGCACGCCTAAACACACACACACACACATTCTTTCTTGCCAGTTCTTAACCTGGACGTTGCAGTGGTGGCAGAAAATGCCTGTTTAGAAGAGGCCAGTGAGTTATAGTAATGGACATTCTTTCAGCTGTCTGTATAGCTCATAAATCTATCCTGCTCTGAAAGTGCAGATGGTCCATAATCGTCCATCATCTCTGAGTTCAGCACTGGACAGCTCCTAGGTGGGTTTCTCCTGAGAGGCTGGGTTGTTTTTTTTTCTCCTTCTCCTTCTTTTTCTTTTGCAAACTAAACTGAACCACATCGCAGCAGCACAAGGCTCTCTGTAATGGAGCTCAGGTGAATAAGCAAGCCAGCCTTCAGCCATGATTTAGAAAGGAATGTACATTAAAAAATTTGGAGGTTAGTAGCAACCAGAGGTGGGCGGGAGAAAACAAGAAAGCCTGAAGACTATAACTGGGTTTACAACAAAGAAATACAGTAAAGGCCAGCACTTTGGGCAAAGATGTCATTACAGAAAAGAGGCACTCATAAACTTTTCCCAATGTAAGAAGAAATGCTACAAAGAAATTTGGAAATAGGAATCTGTGTAAACGTGGCCAAATTAAGCTTTGCTTCCTTGAATTGTGTCTTGGCCTTAGTATAAAGGACCCAGCTAGATTACTAGTGTTTGATACCGAGATACAAAAGTTTATTTTTAAAATGCAGATGTTTCATTCTTTAACAACAACAATAAAAAATCCAAATAAAAACAGACCATGAAGTGTACACACTGGCATCCAATTGGAAGCATCAGAGATTCTAAGAAAAATTTCAATTGAAATAAACTAAGAATGGGAGAAAGGCATTCTTGCCAAACCGAATGAGTTAGTCTTTAGTATATAAAGAAAAAATATCCCAGAATAATCTGTATTTCCTTGCACATGTATGACTGCCCAGGCTCGCTTGGCCAAACATGTACCTTTGTTACTCTGATTGGCAATCCACATTCCCACCATGGTTGTTCAAGGCAATGTGCGTTAATATTTTTTTCTTGCATTTTAACTGCGCTGTGAGGTAGTTAATGATCTGTAACAAATCCTGTCATCACTGTAGATTGCAGATTTCTTGCAGGAATCCCTATCAGAGGCAGGCACAGGAGTCACTCTGCAAGCAGTTAGCCCACTTTATACAAATACTGATCTCTGCATTATGCAAGTTAGCTAAAGGCAGAAAATTCCTTTAGCAGATCTGTTTCAATAGAACATACACCACTGAAACCACCTTAGCTTTATCAGAGAAATTCCTGCCTTTTTCTAACCCGTAAAAAAAAGAAAGAAAGAAAATGGAATCCCTCTTCTTCCCGTCTGTTATACAAACAGAAGCTTGTATAATCTTCTGGATCACAGCAGTACATTCAGCAGTGGTCCTTGTGGATCTGGGAACCGACACGCTGCTGCTAATTTCAGAGAACTGTAAGTAGGTCTCACTTAATTGTCACACATGTACTCATTCTCACTTCAAAGCCACTTGAAAAATTTGTCCCGCTGTATTTCAAAATGATCCCTTAGCTGTCAAGCTACTGGATCTTTAGGAATTAAAAAAAAAGCAAAACAAAACCCAGAGAGATTCTCAAAGTAAAAAAAAAAAAAGATGGCAGGGTTTATGTTAAATACATTTTTATTCTACCTTCTCTTTTTATTTCTACAACAAGGAAGAAGAGTACACCGTAAAACAGTCTTAATGGTTATGACTGTAGCACAAGATAAGGTACATTTTAGAGCTGACTATTTCTCCCAGGTTTTCTCTGTCCTGACTTACCACTGATCGAGCCATTCTGCCACAGGAACTTGTACTAAAGAAGGGAGATTCAAAGTTCATTTTAATATGGTCATCAAAGATTGCTCTTTCATTTCTAGAAGAATTATATCATCCTATCTATATCATTTCGTTATTATTATGTACACTCTGTATTTGAAAACCTCACTTTAGGAATGATATGCGTTATATTAGCATTTTGTGTGTGTGTGCTAAATCTAAATGTTGCTGATCACTGTCTGCAATGTAGAGGTATTCCAAGCCTACAGTAGATGATAGCCCTTAGCTGATCTTGGCTGGTCTCAAAAAAACCAACCAGAGTTGCACCAAAGTAGTATGCAGCGATGTACTACTTGTATAGAAGATCTCCAGAAATAGATATGGAAGAAGGCAATGGCAAATCATTTCCTTATTGTTGCCAAGAAGACCGCATGGATGTGTCCATAAAATCATCAGGAATCAAGCTCAGTTTGAAAGAATCTTACAAGTGGCTTGACTCTTGTGTATCAAATGGAAATAAAGGCAAATAGTCCATACCCCATGTAAGCTCTCAATCTGCTTACATCCTTTCTTCCAGCAGGGTGAAACTCCAGACCTGCAGTGCTTCCCCTACGTTTGATTCCTTTGGCAGGGAATCTGATATGATTTATTGGTCTGCTGTAATGTTTAAATATTGTGCTTAGTGGAAGCATAACTTAAATACTCCAGCAAATAGCAAAGCTCAATGCTTCCTCACTATATCGGTGGGAAGATAGCCAGCATTCCAAGATCCTTTCAGAGCCTGAACTCAACTATTTGCCTCTCTACTCTCCTCCTTCCCACAACTGTGGTCTGTTGTTATTTCCCCCCCCCCCTTCATACAGGAGAGGAAAGAATCAGATGATTTATTTCCTGTGACCAGGACTTTCTTGCAGCGTTAAACAGTCTTGAGCATCTTTGGACTTTATAGTATTTTACTAGGTCTAGGTGTTGCCTCCAAGCAACCTACAAAAATCTGATTTAAAAAAAACCCATAACATTCCTCTTTTTATTAACTTATATCTGCTCCCTAAGGAACAGCAGAGTGTTTGTCTCCCAAATACTAAAGCCCTTTACTGTGTGCAGGAAAGATTAGGAAAACAACATCGTCTCCACAGAGAGGAACTTTCTCCTAGTTGATTGCTTTACTTTTTCCTGTCTGTTAACTGCAGCATATTTCCCATCAGCTACACTCAAAATAAACCTTCCAAATGTTTGCTGAGAATAAAGGCATTTTGATAACAGCCGATAAAATATAAACACCATATTAGTCTTTCTGCAGTAAGGTGAAATGTCCAGGAGATAGTCCTGTGTGGATGCTTTCTCCTCTTTGATTTCACACTTCCCTGGAAAATTCCACTGCCTAACCAGCTAATGCAGTACGGAGGAGTTTCACTGTCACCATTTTACTTTGCTGCTTCTGTCATAGACATTAGTTTCTATTAAATGCCTCCATTAACTTCATTAAATGTACCGAGAGATACCTAAAATGAATGGGGGAATAGTACAAGACAGGAAAAGGTAAACCCTTCTTGCACCGAGAAACCCTTCTCGTACAGACAAGTAGGTCTGTTTGTCTTTCTGGAAACTTGCATCCTTACATACATTCCACCTCGCATGTATTAATGTGTTTGGGTGGGTGCGAGTGGGAAGGAAACACTTCAAAGAGATTTTACCTTAATTGGCTTACAGTAAGTCTGTCGGAGACTTTGAAAACCTTAACAGTTTTCAAGATTATGTTTTCACTCCTGACTAGCATTAAAATTGCTTTCCTTAAATCTGGATTGTTCTCCCCCCCACCCCCAATTTGTTAGCAATGTTGAAAGTGGAGGAGGTAGGAAAAGAGGAGGAAATGTATGTCCTTTCCAAATTCTCTCATCCCTCTTCTGACTGGTCACTCTTATTTTGAGAACAAGTGGCTCTTCGAGTAATTGTGGCCACATTCTGAATTAGGTCAGCTGGATGGAAGCATCTTGAATGAACTTTGTCTTAAAAGCCTGTGGATGAAGTAGTAATAAAGAAAAAGAGTTGGTTGTTGAACATACATAGGGGTCCATTCTAATTTCCTTTTCTCAGCAAGCGTCCGATAGGTAACACCTTGCTTCATGCAGGAGACAATCCCAATGTTTTGAAAGGGATGCATATATATTACTGCTGGTCATTGGTGAAGTCTGTTGGTTCACTTGCTTTATATTCTACCTTTCTGTATGGAGATCAGAATGTTTTGTTCAACTCTACAAACACTTCTGACAGACCTCTAGGGAGCTTTATACTCAGTATAATTTTGCCTGGTCCTTAGTGCATTGTTTCTCAACCTTGTCAACTTGAAGATGTGTGGACTTCAACTCCCAGAATTCCCCAGCCGGTATGCCAACTGAAGTCCACACATCTTCAAGTTGACAAGGTTGAGAAACAATGCCTTAAGTATGAAGGGCACTCCATCTTCTAAGCAAGGCAAAAAGATTTGTGGTAGGTGGGAAGGTAGCTCAAGGAGAGGCAGGGAGAGTGGCATTAGGCGAGATTGGGTGTAGAGATGAGATAATCCAGCCGCTGGGAGCAGTAATCGTTTACATGGCAACCCCTGTCTGGGGGTGAAATATAAACCTTGCTTGAGGGGTAGGAAAGGATAGCATGCAAAGATATACCTCTATAAAGAGTGACTTAGATTTTGAATAGCTAGCTTTAGTGTGCTTGTGGTATCTGGAATTGGGTAGGACTACTATCAAGCTGGTATTGCTTAATGAGAAGGGTTTAATGGGGTGGGTTGAAGCCTTGGCTGGGAATTAAAGATACCAACATTTATTAGACAGAAGGAAACCCTTTTATTAAACACATTAGTCTGGCAAGCAAGCTTTCTGATGGGATCACCCCCAAGGCCAGCCCGTTCCCTGGAGATCTCTTAATCACTTCCTTTGTGTTTCTGTGCCTTGTCATCAAGATTCCTACAGGCACTCATAGAGCCAGCAGCTAGCTGATTTCCGTTAAACAAAACCTGTTTTTAGTCCCAGTTCAGTAATTCTGAAGGAGAGATCAAAGAAGAATGCTGTCCCTCGGGGAGTTTATACTCCAGAGCGCATGGAGCATATTCTTTGTGCAAACCCAAACTCTAGGAGCAAGTCTACTTGCAGAGTATAGAATTCCCACCTTCCTTCAGGACTGCCATTAGTCTTGGGTCAGCATGTTCTCAATAGGTGTGGTAAGAGTTCTGAGTCACAACAGCAATTTTCATCCTTTGGGGTCACAATTATAATGTAATCCTAAGCATAGTTAATCAAAGAGAAGTCCTATAGAGAAAAATGTCTTTCTTCCCTTCCAACTTCCCCAACTCTCAATGCTGTGCATACTTTACCTGATATTAGTTACATCTCACCAGACACACAAGGGATTTCACCAATAGGTCCAATACAAACTATTTTAGATTGCAGTTACAGAACACTATACCAGGGGAGAAATCCAGCAGGTTCTGACAGGTTTTGGAGAACCGGTAGCGGAAATTTTGAGTAGTTCGGAGAACCGGCAAATACCACCTCTGGCTGGCCCCAGAGTGGAGTGGGAATGGAGATTTTGCAGTATCCTTCCCCTGGAGTGGGGTGGGAATGGAGATTTTGCAATATCCTTCCCCCAGGAGTAGGGAGGGAATGGAGATTTTGCAGTATCCTTCCCCTGGAGTGGGGTGGGAATGGAGATTTTGCAATATCCTTCCCCTGCCACGCCCACCAAGCCTGTCCATCAAGCCATGCCCACCAAGCCATGCCCACAGAACCAGTAAAAAAAATTTGATTTCACCACTGCACTATACCATAGAACAAGCTGGGTAATCTGAGCATTTAATGACATGTCAGAATAAACTGGTTTGAGATTCAAAGGCTGGATGGAATTGTAAGAATGTTGAGCTAGTGATCTTCAAAGAACAGTAGACAAAAGATGGAATGAGAACCAATAAGTATATGACTGTATATATTGTAGAACCTTAGTGAATAATAGCTAAAAGTGATGAGACAAGAATGAAGAATGCATTGCATATTATGCCTCATTTAATACCACAGGTTCACACTGATCTCTGGTTTTCAAAATAGTACAACTGGGCTCCAGTTTGTTCTCTCCTTGGTGTCTGCAGCCTATCTCAGACATAAGCAGGTAGCTCAATTTAGCCGCTTTATTTTAAAAGGGTTAGGAAAGCAGATTTTGTTTATTTATTTGTTTGCTGGGATTATATATTTCTCCAGTCATTCCAGATTCTGAGCAGTTCATATACCCAAGTTCTGTAAATAAGATTAAAAAACCAAATGATAGTCAAAAATATGATAAACAAACAGAAGGATGAACTAACAAAGGGAATGAACATTCAGATAGTGAAAAAAGTGAAATATTTAGGAATTTACTTAAAAGCAAGGTGTATAACAATTAAAGAGGATAACTACACAAAACTAACAAATCAAATCAAATTGGACATGGAGAGATGGAAAAATCTGCAATTGTCTTTAACGGGCAGAATAGCTGCAATAAAAATGAGCATTCTGCCGAAGATAATCTTTTTGTTTCAAAACATAACCCATAAAATTAGAGAAAAAATATTTTGAGAATTTAAATAAAACAATGTTGAAGTTTATATGGCAAGGAAAAAACCTGAGAATTAAATTGAAATTATTGCAAGAATCGAAAGGGAAAGGAGGGTTTGGCCTGCCTTCCTGCCTGAGAATTGTATCACCAAGCTGCTATACTTATATGGGTAAAAGAGTGGATAACCTTAAGGAATAGGAGACTATTATTATTAGAGGGTCACGATATCCCAATAGGGTGGCATGCATGTCTTTGGTACAGGAGAAGCACGGCACATCAATACTTTCAAAGGCATTGCATAAGAAATGTAATTAGCGGTGTGGAATAAAATCAAACAACAAAATAATATGAAAATACCAGTCTGGCTTTCCACCTTAGAAGCATTAATACACCCAAACCTTATAAACATGGAAAACAATTGTTTCATATAAGGATATATTAAACGAGAAGGGTGAATTGAAAACCAGACTAGAATTAAAAGAACAAGGGGTGGATGTGGAATGGTGGTCGTACCTGCAAATACAATCATGTTACATGAAGGATGTGAAAGTATGGGGTATCTATAGAGAATTAATGACATTAGATAAACTATTAGTGGGGACCAATGACGAATTGATAAAAACAATATATAAATATTTACTAGACTACAAAATGGAGGAAGAACAAGTTAAGGAGACAATGGTTGTATGGGCAAAAAAAATTGGATATAATATTGATTTGGCTAATTGGCAAAAACTTTGGGAAGAAACAGGAAATTGACTTTGGCTACATCATATAAAGAGAATCTTTATAAAATGTTTTACAGGTGGCATCTCCCCCCCCCCCCCGCAAGATTGAATGTTTAGTAATACATCCCCGAAATGTGAGCAATCACCAGGTACATACTACCACATGTGGTGGACATGTAAAAAAGCAAGGAAATTTTGGTTACAAATTCAGAGGTGACCAGAAAAAATGGTTGGACAACATATAGAATTTAAGCCAAAATTAGTTCTATTAGGCATTATAACAGATGGCTATAGCAAAGGGTCAATATACCTAATATTACACATCCTGATGGCAGTGAGAATGGTATATGCATAGCAATGGAAATGTGAAAACACCCCTTCAGAAAAGGAGATAATAAGGAAGATATTAGTATCCGCAGAGATGGATAGATTAACGTTAAAATTAAAAAACAAAGGAGAGTCAGAACATTATGACACATGGAACAGATTTTATCAATGGCTGGAGGCATGAGGTGGGAAACGAAAAAATCAGGCTAAGTAGACCCGGAATGAGATATTATATATGTATTAGAACGAATACGTTGGTCAAAAATAATTGTACAAGACTAGCACTGTGTAAGTAACATGTGTTATTTATTTTTTTATTTTTTTATTTTTTTTATTTTTTTATTTATATTTATATGCCGCCCTTCTCCGGAGACTCAGGGCAGCTTACAATGCGTTAAACAATAGCCTTCATACTTTTTTGTATATTTATACAAAGTCAGCTTATTGCCCCCACAAACCGGGTCCTCATTTTACCCACCTTAGAAAGGATGGAAGGCTGAGTCAACCTTGAGCCTGGTGAGATTAGAACTCGCAGTAATTGCAGGCAGCTGGATGTTAAATGCTGCCTTAATAGGAGGCATTAGCCTGCTATGCCACTCAGGCTCATTTGTCTTTCACTTTGGTTTTCATGGCGGACGAAACACCAGGATGGTGTTTCGATATACTTATATGTAAATAATAAAAATACATTTTTTAAAAAAGATTTAAAATATACACATATAGGAAACCTCATATTACACTTCCCTGCCAAGAAGCAATTCGAGAATTCCATACAGATAAAACTCCAAACCATAAAAAGGATCAGCATTCAGGACATAACAATCTAAGACGGTCGGGCAAACCAGATTTTGATTATTTTTTCAAAATCCCTGCAGGTTTGAGGCCATGCAAATCTCAGGGAGATGTGGTTTCTTAGAAGGGGGACAGCAGCTGAAGAGACCTACCCATCCCTGAGGTCCTTGAAGCTGACATTTCCTGAGAGCAGGGACTGGGGAAAAGCCCCTTCTGCTTTTTCAGTCAACCAGATCCTATTGGGAGAAGATACCTATGTCCCAAAGACACCAGATCTTTGGCCCTGAAGATTTTAAAAATGACAAGCAGCACTTTGAAGGGCACCCAGAAGCAGCCTGATAATCAGCCCAGCTCTCAAAGCAGAGCTTTTTAAAATCTACTTGGATTTGCAAGTGGTCTTCAGGGGCAGCTCCAAAAAGGGGGTACTGCAGTAGTCCAAATCAGAGATGATCACGTCACAAGTGATTGTGGATAGGGCTCTCCATTCCATGAAAAGTCATAAGTGGCATACCAGATGGAGCTGCCTTTTGAGCAGAAGCTGTGAGTCAAGGAAAACCCCAAGTTTACAGATGATTTCCTGATGGCTTCCTGATCCACAGCCAATCTGTCTTGTTGGAATTGATTTTAAACTTATTTCTCCACATCAAGACCCTAACAGCCTCTAGGCACTAGGACAGCACTTCAGCTACATCACTTCTGTCATGCAGAGTTGAAATGTAGGGCTATATATCATCAGCCTATTGTAAATGGATTATCTCTTCCAGTGGTTTCATGGAGGTGGGAGCAAATAAAATTTGAACTGGTGGCATTTCGTAAGTAAGAAGCCTTGAAGGGCTTGACTAATCTGGACTATCTGGACCAATTCCTTAAGGAAGTTCCTCCCACTCCAACCCTTGAGCTGTCCATGGTTAATGTTATCGCAAGATGCTAAGAGATCCAGTAACACTAGGAGGGTTGTCATCCTTCTCTCTAGATTTCCTCATGTTTTCTGCAGGTATGACCATTGTAGTTTCAGAACTGTCCTTAGCCTAAAACCAAAATGAAAAGGGTCCATATAATCCATTTTCTCTAGGTTTGAGCAACAACAACAAACTTTTTCAAAGTTTCCCTCAGAGGGGAGATTGAAAACAGGATCATAATTGTTCAATATTGCTGGATTAAGTGACAGGTTTTTGAAGAGGTAGTCCTCATTGCCTCTGCCACGACCTGCTTAATCAACCCTGCCTTGACTCTGCCTTCTATCACTACCCTGGAAGTTGGGGACCATAAATCCTGGACTATCTGACCCCTTCCTCAAGGAAGGTAGATTGAAATCCCCGGCACCATCAACCCAGTGGTGAGGTCAAGCAACTTAGACAGGGATGCTTCTATACAGCAAAGGGAGTCTATCAATATGCTTTGGGAAAACCATTCTAACCCATCCTTACTGCACCCCTCTGCAACCATACCAACAATCACACCTGATAGGTTGCACTTGCTCAAGCATTTCTCAACCCTCCAGATTTCAAACATGTTCCATTCAACCCATCTCCAACCCTTCCCTCCCTCCTCCTCTTTCTCTCTCCTCCCTCAGACTCAACTATATTATGAGGATTCAGTCTTGGCCTCTCGCCACCCAGAATTTATAATCATCTCAGCCAATAAAAGTCCCTCATTTTACCACAATGCAAGTAAGAACCATGGCATAAGCAAAGAAGACTGAAGCATTGTTTAAGACCTGAAAAACAAGAAAGGGTTTGGAAAAGACGGAGACAGGCTCCTCCTGATACACTGGGGTATAAGAGGGAGGGGAGGTAACACATAATTGGACACATAAGATTCTATGATTATAGCCTATCTCAATAGAGTTCTGGTCAGCCTGTGGATTCTGTTTCCTGATCTTGTGTACTCAAAGGGTTGACATCAAAGCACCCACAACTGAGTTCCCCTCTAATTGAAGGTATCCAAATAATCAAGGTGAGCAACAGTTGCTTTGGGGGCTGGTAAAAATGGGCCCAGATTCCTCCTTACCCCATATTGTCCATAAACCTGGTTGCACAAGGCCTCTAATTGAAGTCATAACAGTGTGGAAGGGAGGAGCTACCACCACCACTGAAGTTGCTGCTATAACACCCTTTCCTCTGCTTCTGGTCCATACTTGTCCCTTACCTCAGTCAGCAGCAGTGGTGGGTTGCTCCCAGTTCGCACTGGTTTGCAAGAACCAGTAGTAAACATTTGCAGTAGTTCAGAAAACCGGTAATAACATTGGCTGGCCACGCCCCCAAACCGGTCGCTGCTCGCTTACTCCGCCCACCTCATCAAAGGCTTTTTTCCCCCTTTTAAAAGCATTTTTTCTACAACCTCTTCGGCAGAAAAAATGCTTTTAAAGGAAAAAAAAAAGCCTCTGATGATCCCGCCACTCAGCTGGGATCGTCAGAGGCTTCTGAAAGCATTTTTTCTGCAACCTCTTTGGCCGAAGAGATTGTAGGGGAAAAAAATGCCTTTAAAAGCCTCTGGCGATCCCAACTGAGTTGCCTGATCGTCAGAGGCTCCTGAAAGCATTTTTTTCCTGCAACCTCTTAAGGTTGTAGAAAAAATGCTTTTAAAAGTAAAAAATAAAAAATTGGCCACGGCCATCCAGTCACATTACCACCACCCCCATCAAGCCACGCCCACAAAATAAGCCATGCCCACAGAACCGGTAGTAAAAAAATTTAGAATCCACCCCTGGTCAGCAGGACTACCCGCCTTCAGCCCCATCTCTCCTCAGTCATTAAAGAGGTGACTGAGGAGGCAAGAGGTTTGGGTTTGCTGCTTCTAGTGCAGCAGAAAAACAACAGCCATCTGACAATGCTCTTTTCCTCCTGCTGGCCTTAACCTATAGTCATAGCTTGGGGGAGGGGGGCGCTTGGCACCTGAGCTCTCGCTCCCTTAGAGGGAGGCCTTGTATTCAAACCCTCAATCCTTAAGCGTGTGCTCCTTAATCACACGCCATTCATCATTAATTTTGATGGACTCAAGAGGAAACCTAATGAAATCAGAGAAGTGTATAAAAGCCAAAAGGGAAAATGTAGAACCGCCACACAGATTGAAATAAATATGCAAGTTTCCATTCTAATATGGTATTTCTGGAATAATTGTATGCTGTATAGGTGTATGCTGCACCTGATCCAGGATGGATAGTGCTGTTCACCAGTCTTTTCAAGGCCAGTTATTGTAGGATTTCCCCCACCCACCAAATGATCTGACTTCTCCGGGAAGCTTAAGGATTTCTCCTCCATGTGAAACATTTTTCTCACTTTCTACAAGATTAATTACAGTTGATGTTCACTGCCTTTGCCATACCAAATCCCTAAATGGCAGAACAACTAAAGCAGAATCTGCACACTAATTGCACTAAGCCCCCAAAGCCTCTTTTTTGCCCACCTCAGATTGCATCACCAAATGTTGAAAGCATGATTCCTGAATGTGGACACCGGACTTCCCTGCCATTTTGAGGCAAGAGCCCCAGCCCACCCCTGCGCACCATATTGTAGGTTTTAAAATAGGCTTACCGTGGTTTAAATAGGAAATAAAAGCTTGACTCACCGTCCGTAAGAACAAGAAAAAATGGGAAACCAAAGCCCAATAGGCACATGGTATTAAAATGGCCTTACTCACTTTGCATCCTCAATCCACCTGCTGTGCCCTTTATTCATCTCCAAATGTTAAATGCAGCACCTGGCTATCAAAGGCTTGGCTACTAAATCAAAGAACTGAAGAAGACAGAAGGGAAAGAAGCAAGAGACGTATCTTGGCCAGCAACGGGAATTTAATTTCTTATTGCTTTGAGCAAAGCCAAAGAGAAAGGGACATGTTAAAACAACTATTTTGTTGGAGACTTCTTTCCAGGTATTGATACCTGGTGTTGTATTGATGGCTTTGGTGGTCATATCCTGTATGTTTAAGCACCAGGCAATCCCCAGCAGCTTACGTATAAACAGAATCCATTCTTCTGCCACCTCAAAAAATTTAAAGACCACATTAAACCTGTTGCCCTGAAATTTCCCAGGTAAATTGTATGTAATATGCTCTCCACAAAGTCCCCTGCTTTTACAGGATAGTTGGCTTGGAAAACATCCCTAACTAACAGATTTGTGGCTATCATGCAGAGCAAGCAACTGGTAATAGCTAATAATTAATAGAGCACTAAGGTAGTGAGGTGGAGAAATAAAGAGATAATTTTCTTTATCCTTGGGGAGGCTATAGTTTGCACACTGCCCTTTTAAAAACTCTGTTTACAGCAGCCATTTGAGTTACACATCACTTTGTTAAAGCCCCCATGGGGATAGGTAATAATGGCTCTTTGATTAGTGGCTTTTGGGCTGGAAAGGGAATTGTGAGGCACTGCAACAAGGCTTTTCTAGTCAAATTGAGGTGGGAGGAGAGATACAGTCACCCATCAGGCTGGGCATGACTGGCTCAATGGCTGGTCCTAGAGCTGCCAAGCCCAATAGCAAGTGCTCGCTTTTTTAATATAAGCACCTTATTGAACAAAAGCAATTGCTACCTCAGGAAGGAAGCACAGGGCTACTGTTTGTCATCCAGTTTTGAATGTTGACAGGCCCATCCTGTTTCTCTATCCAGCCCCCAAAGCAGAGGTGAGGAGAGCCTTCCAGTCTTTCTCTAACCCATCAGGCTGTGCTTTGTCTCTTACCAGGACATAATAAGCAGTCTTACCAGCTGCAGTGCGGTGGGAGCCAACTACAGTAGGTAGATGCTGCAGTCCAGCCAGCGATGTTGGCAGCAGGGAGAAATAAGAGCTAGGCAGAGGGAGCATTATGGAAGAAGAAGAAGAGAAGATAATGATGCTTTGGGTGTCTTGTGCTATAATCTAAAACACATCATCTCTATAAAAGAACTCTCAGTTCCTACTAAAGCCTCCTTATGGTATTATGGTTTGCTTTTCTATCCAAAACCCCTGCTTTGCTTGTTTGTGCCAAACCTCATCCTCTGAGAAACGACGTACATATTAGAATTGAGCCTCTAGCCTACCTGTTCACAAATCTACATAGAAATTGCTGGAACCAGCAAGGGAACACGGGTTGGCATAGGCCCAATGGCCACTGAGTACCTCCTTCTTAAGGCCCATAAAAAATTATCCTGGTTTTCCACAATTTGGCCTAGTTGAAGTATTTCAGCTTGGGACCGGTGGGTAGTGCTATTGCCTGTTCGTGCTATTCTGAAGCATCTTTGGGGAATAAGGAAGTGGCCTGGTTTAGTGCCAGAAATCTCTGCCAGGGGCTTCTGGGAAAGAAGTGTGGAGGTGGTAGTCACAGTCCAAACAACAAACTGCTCATTAGCAACATCTCTGAGTTGCGATTTTGATCAATACTTTAGGTCTCCCAAAACCCTGTCCTTGATGCCTGACTTTACTCCTAGAAACAGAATAGAGAACCACCCCGGCTGAAAGTTGAGCTTCTCACAGAAAAGCAGCCATTTAATTCCAGCATGCTTAGATCAGATACTGGGCAGATAAGCCAGTTTGGAGATTTTATTCATTGTATGAGAAAAAAGAGTGAGGAGACCAGATACAAATGAAATTCCTCTCAGTCACTCTCTAGAGCTCCACTTAGGAGGGGATTTTTTTCCCCCTGTCATTCTCTTCAGAAAAGCCCTATCTCCCTTATCTCTGTTCTCTTGATATTTTTTTTGCTGATAGCAAGAATTTTTTGTTGTTTTTTTTTTTAATACCCCCAGTCAACTCTCTGCGCCTGCGCTTCTCAAAGGATCATAAATTCTAAGTGGCGCAATCCTGCCGTGTCAGCAGGTCTGCAAAATAAATTGATATTAAATGCAACAAAGTCTCTTCTAATTCACAGTGGTGCCTTCCCAACTTCCTTTTCCCCCTCCCCCTCCATCCCACCCCAAGCGGTTAACTGAAAAGGGGAAGGAAGGAGAGCAATGTTGTTCCTGCCTAGAATAGCCCTCAGCCTTCCAAGTCAGGGAGCTTCCTTAATTAGGGATTACTTTCAAATAATTTGGAGCGCTCTTAGCCTCTGCATTCTCAGGCGGGTGTGTGTTTGTGTGTGTGTTTAGCACAGAACTATCCTTCTTTAGCACAGCAGTTTCATCTGTGTTTTTTTTTCTTTACAAACGTTCATCCAAATATTTATGATAAAGAGTCTCCGACTTGTAAAATCATATGTGTCATTATTTGCTCTTCTTTGACACATGACTCCTTCCTAAATCTGTTCTCACCAATCTGGTACAAGGTAGCTGTGGGAAGCATCCAGCCTGTGGGTCAAAAACAGGGGCCCCTATTTGGTCCTACCTTTAGAGTTGACCTCTCATCTATACCAGATTGGACGTAAGGTCCTTCCTGTTTCCCTGGGGTGAAGCTGAGAGGAAGAAGGACATATTTTTCCCAGCCATCTGCTGATCAGAAATGAGCCTTTTTCTAGGACAGAAATAAGATAATTTTCCTAACACAGCAGACATCTCCCTGGGAAAGTAGATTTCAGCCCTGTGTGTGACATACACACATACATGAATGTAATTGATATGTAATTGAGGACCCGGTTTGTGGGGGCAATAAGCTGACTTTGTATAAAAAAGAACACCGCTTGGGTGTGTGTGTGTGTGTGTGAAAGTCCTACTAAGCAGGTATGTACAAAAGTATGAAGGCTATTGCTTAATGCATTGTAAGCCGCCCTGAGTCTCCGGAGAAGGGCGGCATATAAATCAAACTAATAAATAAATAAATAAATAAAATATGTGTTAGTGTATACACTG
Organism: Ptyas mucosa; assembly: GCA_012654045.1. Classification (NCBI taxonomy): domain Eukaryota; kingdom Metazoa; phylum Chordata; class Lepidosauria; order Squamata; family Colubridae; genus Ptyas; species Ptyas mucosa. Next base: position 16,181,295 of record WNWU01000020.1, read on the forward strand.
AGATAGCATGAATGGGGGAATGTACAGGATAAGGCTTCAACGTCCCACAACACATGCACATGAACATGAACATGAACACACACACACAACACAATTTACAATTTGTTCTAGTCCGATTGGACTCTGGGTAACAAACAGTAGTATAGTACATAAAAGGTGAATGCTCCCATTCAGAACCACTAGTGGCACTGCGAAAGGCTTACTAAAACTATACAGCTTGGGCTTGCTCACAGAATATTAACTAGGTAGGGGGATGCACCTTAGCTATGTAGGGAGAGAATTCCATGGGGGGGGGGCTGCCCCAGGGAAAAACTGTCACTATCCCAACCTAGGGGGACTGCTCCAATGACCAGGCCACTTATATCTGACAATACTCCAAAACTTTTAAATACAGCTCAGTTGCAGTTCAACTGTCCTCGAGCCTTCATCAGGTACAATGTCTCAAACATTGGTAGATGGATACATACACACACACTAATGCACGTATGTGTGTGTGGATGGATGGATGGATGGATGGATGGATAGATAGATAGATAGATAGATAGATAGATAGATAGATAGATAGAT
>WNWU01000020.1:16181871-16203431 GCA_012654045.1 Ptyas mucosa
GATAGATAGATAGATAGATAGATAGATAGATAGATAGATAGATAGATCTTTGAGCCAGTCTTGACTCCTGACAACTGCATGAACAAATCCCTGCAGTTCTCTCAATGTTTTCAGTAATTTGTGATTGCTTTTTTCCTAGGATTGAGAGAGAGAGGGACTGGCCCAAAGTCTCCCAGCTGGGATTATAACTCATAGTCTAGCCTGCTGCTTCAACCACTATACCATGCTGGTTGATGATTTTGTCACTTCCTAATTCTCTACCCTTCCTCCTGTCATATACTTTGAGGTGAGTTTCTGGCTTATATTAAAGTAGATTTTGCCGTTGTGTTTGGTCTATGGCACTTTGGCTGTACATGAGTTAACAATTCAAGAACATAAGCCATGTTATAATGTACCATTTGCTAGGAGGAGGAGGAGACAACTCTGTGCCTTTGATGGAACAGTTGTTTTAACATCATGTTTGTTTACTCTGAGTTGGAATTAGAATTGGTCCTGAGACTAATTAAATAATTAATACAGTGCTTCTTTAGAGAGAAAGAGGGAATTGAATCTCTGCTGTGTCTATTAAAGCATAATTGGCCATCAGTCAGCATCCGAAGATTGTAACTTGTTATGAAACTTTATCTCTGGCTGCCCTCTTCAAAAACTCTGCCTTCACTTTCCTATTTAAAGGCATCTGGAATTGCTATGTTACCTTTTTTTTGGCCCCTTGAGGCCACTTTATGATAGATGTTAATGAGTAGGCAGGGCAAATTGGTCCTCTTTCTGCTCACTGTCAACTGAGCAGATGTGAGCATTAAGAACTATATGTCTTTTAGCTCTCTGTGGTTTTTCTTTTTTACCTGAAGGCAAGATCATTTAGGCACTGCTTGCTGTGATCACCTTCTTTCCAATCTCAATCAAAGGAGTATTAGTACCTTCTCAAAGGCCATAATTAAGAATTCATTACAGCTGTTACCTCCGTATAATCTGATTTGGACTCGTGACTGCGTTGTGTTACAATGTGGCCAAAATCTGACCATGGCTATTTGCACAGAGAAAGTACTGGAACAGCAATCCATCCTCTATGTAATTAAGACAGGGGAACCCTTCCTTCACATATTTTGTGTCACAACAACTTCGGTTGGATTATTTCGGGGAGATAATTGACATGGAAAGGTTGGGATTAAACGTGGGCTAGATGCTGCAAATCAAATTTCCAGCTCTAAACTGCTTTAGGGCAAAGCAAATCGATATGTGGTTGATATCTGACTGGACATCCCTGTGCAGTATTTTGGTTTTTGGTTTTTGTAAGAAACTACTGTTAGCTGCAGAAACAAAAACGTGAAGGCATACATATTTTAATGTAAAACTACCTCAATACAATGTAATTATATAATATATAATACAATATAAGCGAGAATGAGTTTTGAATGAGACCAAAGATCTCTCTAGCCAAGTATTTTGTTCCCACAGGAGCTAACCAAATGCTTTCTGGAAGCCGCCCTCTCCCCTCCTCCCCTCAAAGTGAGAATTGAGAACAATAGTAAATCCTACCTATGTTCTCTAACAATTGGTAATGCTCTACCTAACTATAATTACCTTACATAATGTATAGTCTTACAGCACAAATGACTCTTTGAATATAAAATGTACTTGTGTAAATTATCCAGTTAGAGAGAGGGAAATAAATATCTCCAGAAACAGTTCCTTTTGATAGTTCCATACCAATTTCACACCATTAAACCAATATTCAATAATATATTGAGAAACAGAATAACAGAGTTGGAAAGGGCCTTGGAGCTCTTCTACTCCAACCCCCCGGTCAGTCAGGAGACACTATACCATTTCAGACAAGTGATTATCCACCTACAACTTCTGAATCCAAGACATTCCACTGATGAATTGTTCTAACTGTCAGGAAATTTCTCCTTATTTCTAGATTGGTTCTCTCCTTGATTAGTTTCCACCCATTGCTTCTTGTCCTGCCCTCAGGTGCTTTGGAGAAGAGGTTGACCACCTCTTCTTTGTGGCAGCCCCTTAGATATTGGAGCACTGTTATCATGTCACCCATAGTCCTTTTCATTAAACTAGACATACCCAATTCCTGCAACCGTTCTTCCTATGTTTTAGCCTCCAGTCCCCTAATCAGCTTTGTTGCTCTTCTCTGCACTCTTTCTAGAGTCTCAACATCTGTTTTATATCATGGCAAACAAAACTGGATGCAATATTCCAAGTGTGGTCTTACCAAAGCATTATAAAGTGGTACTAATACTAACACACAACTGTATCAACTCTGTTCTATAGAAATTAAAGGAAGAAAGATAAGCAGTTTTGCTACAGCAATTTGACCAACCATCTCAAAGCTCTTAGAAGAGACAACACCTGATTCAGAAAATAATATTCCAATGACATCAAGTGACTAGAAAGCAAGCCATCTCTAGAGTCACAAATGAATATCTTGCATTCCAATCTTCTATGGCACATAGCAGTGGTGAAATGTAAAATTTGTCACTACCAGTTCTGTGGGTGTGGCTTGGTGGTGGGGGTTAATGTGACCGGGTGGGCGGGGCCAACTTTTTTTTTTACTTTTATAAGCATTTTTTCTACATTTTTTCGGCTGAAGAGGTTGCAGAAAAAAATGCTTTTAAAAGCCTCTGATGATCCCAGCTGAGCCGCGTGATCATCAGAGGCTTTTTTTTTAACTTTTAAAAGCATTTTTTCGGCCGAAGAGGTTGTAGAAAAAATGCTTTTAAAAGTAAAAAAAACAGCCTCTGATGATCGCGTGGCTCAGCTGGGCATGGGGGGGGGGCACAGGGATTTTTGTTACCGGTTCTCCGAATCACCCACCGCCATCGCTACTGGATCGGGTGATCCAGTCCGAACCGGGAGCATTTCACCCTGGTCACATAGTGACCCACCAGATTCAAGAAATTCTCAAACAAGGACAGGAGAATTTTGTCCTCTTCTGATGAATAAAGGCAAATATATGTGTCCCAGGGAAATGTTGCAGGATCTAATCTGGGTCGGTCACTGGGACCAGAAGTTTAGTCTTCTGAGCTTTAGAACTTGTACTGGAGCTCATCCTCAGGGAAGTTCTCTCTAGCAGAGTGTGTGCTATGGGCTATTCTGTTTCTGTTATTTATATGGTGTCTATTGGTGCCACAAGGCACCTTATAAACACCACACACAGAATAGCTCAAAGCAAACACTCTGCTAGAGAGAAGTTCCCTGAGGATGGACTCCAGCACGAGTCTGAAAGCTCAGAAGGCTCTGATCTTAATGACCAACCCAGATTGGATCCTTGTCCTCTTCTGTTTATTGCTCCCTGAAAACTGGTATTCAAGACATGCTGTCTATGATTCTAGAGATAGCATATTGCTACCAAACCTACTTCTATTCTTGTATTTTACTTTCCACATATAATTCTTGCCTAGGTGGTCTCCATGCATTATTTTTCATCTGAGAAACCAGTCTTTGCCTGTTCTACCCATTCTTCATAAATCCATAATTAATACTTCAAATAAGTTAATATATTTTCCCTAACATCTGTTGCATAATCTGATTTCAGAACCGCTCCCTTCCATCTGCAGAACAATGTGGTTTTTAAAAACAAGTAACCTAGACAGTCCAAGCTAATATGGTTACATATCCATTCATTATTGGGAAGATCCGTGGGAAGTAGAGATCTCCATGTCATAATGACTTGATGCATAAGTCCTGGCAGCCCTAAGCTAAGTGCCAACTGTTGTAGGTCCTATTTTTATAACATTGACTGCTGGAGACTCTGCCTGTGTTTGGACTGATCTTCAGAGGGGAACAACCAGGTTGGAAAAGTCCTTCTTTACAGCCTCTGTATGACTACCATGACATAGAACTCTGAGTCAGTGACTTTGGAATGCCCTGCCAAATAAAATTCAGCTGGAGCTGACCTTGCTTTCTCTTGGCACCAACATAGTGTTTTTCCCCCCATCCTGGCCTTTTAACTTAAAAAAAAAATTAGATTGATTTATTTGTTGGCTCAACCATATGCCTTCAACTTTGTAATTTTATTGTTATGATTTGGCATTTGACCTTTTATAAAGGTACATACTTTAGCCTGGCATTCCACAGGGATAAAAGCCGGGTTCATTTTTTTTTAAATTTTTTAAAAATAATAATAAAGGATAGTGCCAGTTCATGGCTATATCATTCTCTTTTTGTTTTCTCTGCCCTCACATTTAAGCTTTGGAAAGAGACATTCTTTTCAAAAGATATTTAAGTAATTATGAAGTCTCACATCTTAACCATTGCTACTGTCATTTATATCCCTAATTTTAAAATAATTTAAAAACTTATTATCCTGTAGTAGTTTTTCCCCATTTGCAGAAAACAGATTTCTCTAGCTGCAGCCTAGAAATTTATTGCCACTGGATTTCTTTTTCTTTTTCTTTTCTTTTTTTTTTGATTTCATGTTTTCTTTTCCCTCTAACATCTTTTGGACAATGTTGCATCTCTAATATTGTCAATATTATAATTGTATCTACAGTAATGGGTATGGTGCATCTCAGTCTAAGCATGTTTCTCTCATTGAAGCAGGACCCACCAGATCACAACATTATCCTCCATTTCTCAAAGCAAATTGAATCACTAAAGCCAGTCTTCGTTGCTTATCCTCTGATAGGTGACAACTAAATAATCTATAAGTTCTTAGAAACCAAAAGCTGCAGCCAATTGTATTGACCAGGCCTGTCAGTATTCTATACTTCAAAATAACCAAGCCAAAAAAAAAAAAAGTGAATGACATGATACAAGTAATTGATTTTAGCTTCTTGATCATTTCAGTGTTTATTGTTGTTGCTGTTGTTGTTTTAAAAAAATCAGTGCTGTAGTTACAGATACTATTGGAAAAAAGTAGATACTGGTTGGTGAACCTTGAGATGGCCTTCAAAATTCCTTTCTCCCAAAGAGGTCTTATACATTCTGATACCAGATGATATTTTCCAGATGTTCTGGGTAACAATATCCAGAATTCACAGTCCCATGTTGATCATGGTCATTGGGAGTTCACTTTGGACAGAGATGACGTGGGACTGAGTGCCTATGGCTTGTGTACAAGATTTTTGGAGGGGCAGTAAATTTTTTTTTTTTGCTAAGCTCTGCTTTTGACTACCTTGAATGGTCAGTTTTTCATGTTTCTTTATATGTTTTCTAACATAGACATTCTCAGCGAAAACGGAACAATAATGGCGACTTTTCAGGCAAATGAACAAGCAAAATGGATTTGTTTCTGATCTCTTTATCTCCATCCCTCTATCTGATATTTTTCTTAGTTGCAATAGTTCCATGCCACATCTGGCTATAAAATTCATGCCTTTGTCTTTCATGAAATTCTATGCTGTGGAGCATGTATAAAGAATTTCTTAAATTATCTTTGGGAATTAGTCATTTTTCTGAACTTTTTTGGGACCGAGACCATTGCCATTAATGAATTCCCTCTTCTTTTGTAGTCATGCATGGAAAAGCCAACTTCAGCTTGAGTTCACCTTAAAGATGGGAGAACAGATTGTTGGTTTGCATTTTAAGGCGTGCTTTTTGAAGTAATAGTGAAATATAAATGTATTTGCCTTTCAGTATACATACTTTTCTGAATTACAGTAAAATTCACCATTTTTAAGTAGTGTATACCTCTAAGAAGAAGTGCATGAAAACGTGTGATTTTTCTAGTGAAAATAATCTACACAATGCAATTAAAAAGAGAAACTACTTGCAAAATGTATGTATTTGGTAAAATTATATGAAACGCTCATAAATAATGCACACAATGGATATTTATTTATTTAGAGATGCAAGTTAATGCAACATCAGGCAAAACAAAGAAACCAGTTCAAACTTAAGATTGGAAAAATGAGACTTCAGAAATCAAATGAACAAACTTGTGCATTCTTAGCTTGCATGACTGGCTTCATCTACAATCTCAAACTTCAAGAATATCTGTCTCTATCTGTCTAGTACTTGCTTATTTACTTGCCTAGGCATTTATATTGTGCTCAAGTCCAAATAGCTCTGAGTGCTTTATATCAAGTAACACAGTGATACCCAACTTTTCTGGCTTGGCAAACTGGTGGCAGAGAGGAGGGGAGAGTGAATGTTTTCATGTGCACGCCACTTGCATAAATGCAGTTTGACATGCATGCTCACCTGCTGCTTGCTCAGCTTGGTTCCCAATGAGCCAGGGCCGGCTTTGGACCGCAGACCAGCGGTTGGGGACCCCTGAAGTATTAGAAAACATTAAAATAGGGTAATGATAGCAACAGCACTTAGACTTATATACCGCTTCATAGTGCTTTACATCCGTCTCTAAGCAGTTTACAGAGTCAGCATATTGCCCCCAACAATCTGGATCCTCATTTTATCCACCTCGGAAGGATGGAAGGCTGAGTCAACCTTGAGCCTGGGGAGATTCGATCTGCCAAATTGCAGGCAGCTGGCAGTCAGCAGAAGTAGCCTGCAGTACTGCACTCTAACCACTGCACTCCGTGGCTCATGATCAAGGCAGTATCCTTAGTGCCATCTTGTAGAATAGGTCGATCCTTATTATCCTCAAATGCTTTCTTGAGAGGCTTACCTGATCTTGTATCGTCTACAGTATGTATCTTTCATTAATTTATTCATATATTTATTACATTTGTATCCTGCTTTTTGTAGAGGAGCTCAAAGCAGTATCGGTTGTACTCCATCCTTGATTTCTCGTTTCAACAGCCTTGTGACATAGACTGAGCTGAGAGAGAGTAACAGAATAACAGAATAACAACGTTGGAAGGGACCTTGGAGGTCCAATGTCCTTCTCAAGCAGGAGACCTATACCATTTCAGACAAATGGCTGTCCAGTCTCTTCTTAACAGCCTCCAGTGATGGAGCACCAACAACTTCTGGAGGCAAACTGTTCCACTGGTTAATTGTGACTGGACCAAAGTCATGTAGGGAACTTCTGCAACCCAAAGTGGATAAGAACTGGATTTTCTTGCTTGTCATCCAACACTTTAACTACTGCGCCACACTCACTCTCTTTATTCATTTACAGTACACAAATGCAAAATACTTTTATGTTATGTTTTATCTTTTGGGAGCAAAATTTCCAAAAGAACCATTCACAAGACTACAGGTAGCCCTTAACTTATAACTTCGATTGAGCCAAAAATTTCTCTTGCTAAGCAAGACAGTTGTTAAGTGAATTTTGCCCTATTTTATGACCTTTCTTGCCGTGGTTGTTAAGTGAATCACTGCAGTTTTAAGCTAGTAACATGATTGTTAAGTAAATATGGCTTCTCCGTTGACTTTGCTTGTCAGAAGGTCACAAAAGGTGATCATATGACTCCAGGACACTACAGTAGTCATAAATATAAACCAGTTGCCAAGCATCCAAATTTCAATCACATGTCTACGGGGATGCTGCAACAGTCATAAGTGTGAAAAAGAGTCAGAAGTCACTTTTTTCAGTTCATTCTAACTTCAAATGATTACTAAATGAATGGTTGTAAGTCAAATACTATCTGTAGACAGAGCAGAGGCTAACACTGATCAGAAATTGTTTGCCAAAGCAATTCAATTAGTGTGGACAAAAGGATTCCTTCAGAGCCCTAGTTTGTTTTCTTCTTTGTTTAATCCAGGGGTGGCAAACTCGATTTCATTGAGGGCCGCATCAGGGTTGTGTTTGATCTCAGGGGGCCAGGGTGGGCGTGGCCAGGGTGGGTGTGGCCAGCTTGACATCACTTGTGTTGGAGGCGCCTGCGGCGGCCTGAACACTCTGCCACTGGAAACAGGCTCCTGAGCTCCATTTTTGGCTGCGATGGCTTTCTGTAACCCACTGCCAGTGAAAACTGAGCTCAGGAGGGCCGCCTGCTGCCTTCCCAGGCCCTATTTTTACTGGCAGAGGCACTGCAGGCCTGTCCTTTGCTGTTTCCAGGGCAGCCCGCAGGTCAGGTAAGCACCCCATGAGCCAGATCTGACCCCCGGGCCTTGAGTTGGATATCCCTGATTTAATCCATTTATTCTAGTGATCGTTCCTGAACTAGTTTCAGAATTCTATATTCCTTGAAAATCAGTTGCCCTGATAATTAAAATATACTTTCCCTTCATCAGTCAGTATACGTTGCCCAATTGCAGCTAGAATCCATCCTGATCCCATGGCTTTTCTCTCTAGATTTCCTGAATCCAACTGCACATCCTATTTAGCCATACATATCTCTTTATATCTACAGATCACCTGCCCACTCTGGCTGTAAGTTCCTTACCCAACTTGCATCTTTGAAATGTTGGACTGCCAACCCCTGCAAACCCAGTCAGCACAATCTTTCTGCCTGGAGATAAGAGAATTTCAGTCCAACCCAACTGGAAAGTGCCAACTTTGCAATATATCTTATCTGCCACCCTCAGATGCATATAGCAGGCGTATTAGACTTCTGATTTAGTATCTATAAGTTGGCCAATAAGTTCTTATAAAGATTCATATGATTTAAAGATGTGGATGTGCTTTTGAACTATATGCCAAAAAAGTGGAATTACCGTAAGCATTGTTCAGAGAACTGTGGAATTACCAAGCATGGAGTGCAGCAAAAAAAAAAATTATGCTTTTATACTTAACATGTTGGAAAAATGGGTGTTCCAGGATTTGCAATCTTGTATAAATGTTACTTATTCATTTTCTGTCTATGAGTTGTCCTTCTTTTGGCATAACACAAAGATTGATAGCTGTAATTCCATGTGGTCTGTCCTGGATGCTGTGTTTAAAAACTGGGCTGAAGGACTTTATACTTCATGCAATATGTTTTCTTTTTTTATTAAGCTTATTAATGTGTTTAATAAGTTATAAAAACTAACACAAACTAAATCAGAAGAAAAGGGTGAAAGAAAAGTTCAGAAGGTACAGAAAAAAGAAAAAGGCAACAAAGACAATAATAAAGTAGTGGCTTCATCACACTGAGCATAAGCTAGTAACTTTTCATCCTCTTTTAAAGATATAGATAAAAAACTCTTCTCCCCATAGCCTAACTTTTATCTATAGGCAATCCAGAAACCATCTTTTCATTTCTAGTTCAGCCAAACGGAATCACCAGATATATAGAAACAATAGTTTATCCCTGGTCAAATAGTTCAACTTTATATTCCTTCTTTTTGCTCTGCTCAATTTTGACTTTTAAATCATTCCAATGGCATCACAGGATTTATATTTCATGTTTTCTGTTATCTTTTTTCTTTTTCGTGATTGATTGTTTATTTTTTTTTGTCTTCCTTTGTCTCCCTTTGTTTTGTTTTTTTCTTTAGTACATTAAAACAAATTTTAAAAATGAAAATGGGTTGTATATTCCCTCTCTGTCAAATAAATATCTTTTATAAATGCTATGCTAGATATGTTCTGCAGCATCTGAGTATTGACGCTCTCTGTCCTAGCCTTCTCTTCGGACCCACATGTGTCAAATTATGTTGAAACCAGGAAAATGTCATTTCCACCCAGTCTCTCTCACACGCTGCCTTCCTTGGCTATCTTTTGGTCAAGAAAAAACACCTGCCTTGAGCACCCTTATAGCAGCAATGCTTTTGCTTTGGTGTGCAGACACTCTCCTCCCGTGCTGCAACCTGTGAGCCACTGCTGTACAGGGAGCACACCTGTTTTCAGTAGTTGCATACAGTGATTTTTATGATCCTGCTCTGAGCAGCTCCCAGCCGGGACCAGACCTAGGTTATTAGTTATTTTTAGCAATCAATGTTATCGACGCTCATGGAAGCCACTGGAGAGCTGTTCTTCTAACTCATTACATTTAGAGCTGAACTATCCCTTTTTATATAAATCCTGACACATCAAGATAAAATATGACATTTTGTGGTGCTTGAGATGGGCAGACAATGCCCCATTGCCAAGCGTTGTTAAGGGGGGATATCTGGGTTGGTGAATTTGGGTTTGCAGGATTGAATAGCAGATCTTTTCTTGTAACTTGGCCATTTTTCACATAGTGCTTTTCATCCTTCTATACATAACTACAGAGTGATAAGTTCTCGGTTTCTGTTAGTTCAAATAGTAGAATTTGTGCTTCTCTCTTTGGATCAAGGGAGATAATCTCTAATGGATAGCTTTAAAAAAATCCTTGTTGGAACAAAACGTAGGGCAAATATTGGTGGCACCCTGACTCCACATAATTAATAGGAACTCATTCTTAAAAGCAGTTACCATTTAACCAACTTTCCTCAAATTTTTTTCATTTCCAAGGACAAACAGCCAATTCTGCCATCCAAGGATAAACTCACACCTGGTTTTATAAGACCAGTGAACTCAAATTGTACTCATCATGAACTGATAGCACAGACCTCCTTAGCTCTGCATTACATGGGCACATAACAGTGCATACAAAAGAGGAAAAATTCTAGCCAAAGTCAACAAGTCTTAGAAACGCATATTCTGCTTGTGTGGCTGAAACGGTAATAACTGGCAATTAGCTGGCATCCTTGTCTTGTCTTGTGTTTTTCGCTTTGTTTTCACTTTGCTTTGCTCATGAGGTACATATGGCATATTAAGTCTTCTCAGTATTGGACTCAATTCCCTGTGAGCTCCAGAAAATATTGTAAATTGTCAAGGCTTTTCTAATCCAATACTAGTTCTCCAATTCTGATATTAATGTGTCATATACAGAGGTAACTCTTCAGAGCAGATATAATATACTCAAGATGCTGTATTTATCAGAATGATTGTGGAATGAATGAGAAAGTTAACTTGAGGCACCTTAAAAATTTAATCTGCTCATAATGAAGTTGTTTTCATTAAACTGAACCCATCCAAAAATGTGTTTGTTCTATTCTTTACTTCTAGAAAAAACTCTATAGTGAAGCCCATATCCAAATAGGTTGATATATTCACTTCAGGCAAATCTATCTATCACTATCACGATGCCTATACTTCATGAAAGATTAAGAATATAATCATAGTTTACTCTTATGCTTCTGAAAATTCTTGCCATTTCGCTTGACTTTGCTGATATTTTTGGCCATTTGTTTATTTATGTAAATTCTTGAATGGAAGATGGAGTTTCAACTCCACAACCAATTAAAAAAAATATATGGGGCCAATCTATTTGTACTAAGAATTAGTACAGAAGGTTGATTCAGAGCTAAGTAGGGCTATCTGTTTGTTGTTGTTGAGAGATGGCCAGTTTGATGCAGTGCTTAAGGCTGCAGGCTAGAAACCAGGAATGTGTGAGTTCTAGTCCTACTTTAGCCATCTGGGTGACCTTGTCCCAGTCAGTTTCTCTCAGCCCTAGGAAGGGGTCAATGGCAAAAATCTGAAATCTTGCCAAGAAAACTGCAGAAACCTGTCCAGGCAGTCACCAGTCACCAAACTCTGACTTGAAGGCATACATAAATAAAACCAGGTTTTTAGAAGATGGCATGGCAATCAGTTTGTGCAATGAGTTAATGCAGCAGTTCGGATTTTTGATGATAACATTGGTTTCTAAGCACCTACAATTTGAGCCCTTTTCAATATCATCATCATCAACAACAACAGCAACAACAACAATAACATGGATATCCTTAGGGGGAGGGACAAAAGAGACAAATGACAACGTGTGTGTGTGTGTGTATTCGCATCAGACTTGCATCATAGAAAAATACATAATTATGACATTCCTATGATTACAGCATTATTTGCATATCATCATGCTGGTGTCATTGTTTTTTAAAACAGACACTGCTAATCATTATAATCTAGGGATGCGGAGTGATTTAGTTCCATCCCACGGCATTTGCCCAAGTGTGTTCAGAAGTCACACTGCCATAGTTTCCCGAAACCTGCTGTAAATCTACTCCCAGATGCTACTAAGAAATCAACCTACATCTCGGGGAGTGAACAGAACAGAGTTGGCAAGTGTTGCTGGCCCTCAGGAACAAACAGTAGCTCACTATGCTCCTAATCAGAGGAGTGAATTGCAGATCTTTCTTGATGGAGGTGTGATATCAGAGCTTATCAGCCTCCTGGCCTAGAAGGGGGACGGTACTGTGTCAGAGCTCTGATTCTCGTGGGAAACCTGTTATACAGTGATCAACCACCCCTTTCTATATACCTTCAGACTGATAATTTTCACCCTACCTACCGTATTTCCCCCAAAATAAGACCCAGTCAGAAAATAAGCCCTAGCATGATTTTTCAGGATGCTCATAATATAAGCCTTGCCCAAAAAATAAGCCCCTGTTAAGATTGTCAGCCACATTTAGACCTAACCGAAAAATAAGCCCTAGTGCATCTTTTGGAGCAAAAATTAATATAAGACCTGGTCTTATTTTGGGGGAAACACTGTACTACCAAATGTTTCCCTGGTTCTAAGAATCAAAGAAGAAACAACATAGGTAAAACACTCAAGGATTCTTGTAAAAGAATGAAAATGGCAATTCTGGAATACTACATTAAGCAGAACCAAGTGTTAAATGTAATGCTTGATATCGTAATATTTACAATAAAATAATAATGGCATTTATGCAATAATATAAACCTGTTAACTGTAGCACAAAGGGACAGTTCATATCTCCAAAGCAGACATTTTTCTTCTTCTTTTTCTCCTCCTCCTCTTTCTTTTGCATTATTGAGAGGAGAGTCAATTATTTTAAGACTCCAAGGGAAGATAATACATTTTGTATTTGTTAAAGGGAATTCTCTGTCACTGGTAGAATTTATGGTAATACTTCTAGTAAATGAGCAGGAACTGTCATCTTTAACTTCTTTGCATTAATTGATTCTTTCTCACCAAATACCTGAATGCAGAGATGCAAGGCAGATGTTAATGTTCATGCAACAAGGGCCATTCTGTATTATGGAAGGAAATGAAAAGCAGCGCAACATTTTGGCATTAATAAAGGTGGTAATAACATTGCAGATGCATAAGAATGAATTGCCAGATAAACAGAATCCAACAATAGTGATGTATTGTTACCCCCAAAAAAGAGCCGAGGCAGCGCAGTGGTTAGAGTGCAGTACGCAGCTACTTCAGCTGACTGCTAGTTCAGCAGATCAGCGGATCAAATCTCATCGGCTCAAGGCTGACTCAGCCTTCCATCCTTCCGAGGTGGGTAAAATGAGGACCCAGATTGTTGGGGGCAATATGCTATTTAGTATATTGTCTTTGGTGTAAGCCGCACAAAGTCCTCGAAGAGTGGGCGGCATAGAAACATGACTAATAAAATAAATAAATAAAATAAAAAGCCAAGCACCTTTATGAAATCTGTCTTCCAGTCAACCGGCACACACAAAACAAGGTCTTCCACAGCAACTTATATGCAGGAATTTGATGCAAATTTGAAGACAGTAACAACCGGTAGAAAAAGCTGTTTCCGTATTTTTTTTGTACTTGTAATGAAATTAAGCAACTGAGAATTTTTTTAAAAAGACCCAAACCCTTCTCCTTCCACTTTTAAAGGAATACATAAGTAAACACCTCGGGGTGAAAGAGTTCGATGATGTGGATATTTTATTTAACCTTGCATCTGGGCTTCCTTAGCACTATCAGACTCCTTCCTTCTAGCCAGATTCTGAAACACTTTGGGCTGTTTGTAGAGGGTTTTTTTTTTAAAGCAATTGTTTCTGACCAATATAGTAGTGGATCTGTATTTCTGATAAGAATCCTTTCCCCTTCTTCAACTACTCTCTCAAAGTCGTGAGTTACAAAGGAAACCAGCTTGGGGTCCTTCAGATATACAGAGGCCTTTCTTGCCACCTACTCTTTGCTCTGTATTTTCAACAATACTGATTGTGTGAGTTAGGGTTGCCCTAACTGAGATGAAAAAAAAAACCTGGAGGCAACCACACAGTGGGAAAGAAAGAGAGGGGAAGAGAGCGAAGTTAACTCTTTGCTTCCATCCACTGGTCTGGATTTATACAATTCAGATACGATAGGCCTAAAAATGAAAACTTTCAGGCAGTTTAACTGGTGATCTTCTGAGGGGAGGGGGGGGATGAGTGCTATATCTACATGGAGGAGAGAGAGAGAGAAGAATTTATTCCAATTCCATTGAACAGAAAGAGGGAAGGCCTGACTGAAAAAGTGAGGGAAATCCTCACTTAGGGCAAAAGCAGCCATATCTTCTTCCCTGCTTCCCCCCAACCTCAGTGGTTGAGGCTTGTGGAGATGAGCTTGACAATTTGGCAACTGAGCATTCCCAACATGGATGGGGGGGGTGTCTTATTTGAGATGTTTGCCTTGGGCCCCAGAGGGCATCCTTTGCTCTCCCCCCTGCATTCTGAGAATCCATGATAGATGTGAACAAAATACTGTAAAGAAGAAAAATCGCTCTATTTGTTTTGCACAACCCATTTTAATTATGTTTTCCATAAAGGAGTGATACAACTGAACCTAATTCCTTGATCAAACGTGCAACAGTTTGTGCTTTAGTGCCTGATGTTTTAATAGCGTAACCTGTTAGAGATTTTGCAGGCAACTTGGACCAAAATCACACAGTGTTTCATTTTGTATCTATTATTCATTTTCTATTAAAGCCTTTTGGTTTTAGAACTGTTTAATGTTACATTATATCATTGAGGATTCTCAGTCAGCCAGGTAAAGTTGTCTGAAAGTTGAGTCATGGCAACTGGACTTGTTTTCTAGTCAATTTGTGACATTTCGCTGCTCATCCAAGCAGCTTCAGCAGTCAAAGCTGGTTAGTTAGGCAGAGTTGTTGGAAGGTACCAACTCCTCCTGCACCAATCTCAGAGGTTTCTTCCCCAAAGTGGGTGGCAGGATGTCAATGAAGTTTTTCAGTCATTCAGGTAAAGGTGTCTGAAGGTTGAGCCGTGGCAACTGGACTTATTTTCTTGTTATTTAATACAGATTTCAGCACTACCCAAAATTCTGCTACTTTGTTTTGTTAGCAGAAGCAGACAAAACAAAAAACCCCTAAAGATTCCTGCCTTAGGGTGGATTGTCCAAGGAGTAGACCTGCCAGGGAGGGTCTTACTGATTAAAACAATATTGCAATCCTGCCCCCCCCCCTTTTTTTTTTACCAACATGGCAATATCACATCCACTCACAAAAGGGGCAGAGTTTGTGGGGCCTTGAGAATTACGATGGGAACTACACTTTCTAAGAACAGGCATGGCATTACATCAAGAGTCATCTGCCACCTGTTGTACCACTAACCGTGAGAACTGCCGAGTGGGGTGTGAGTTAAAGGACAGGAAAAAGAAGTGTCAGATATCAACTGCTCTGGGTGTAAGAATGAACTACACTCTTATATGGACAGAGGGCAAGCAAGCATTTTGAGATGCTTCATCCTAGAATGCAATCAAGATTCTAATCTAGCCCCATCTGTGTTTAGTGTCTGGGTAGTTTCTCCTGATTTTGAGTTGGGAAGCCTGGCATAATGTGAAATGTAAATGTATTTATTATAGCTTTACTGGATTAGAGATCTAGAAAATGTTTTGTTTTGATACTTAAAATATCGAGTCATTTAAGAAATATTTATAAATTCTATAACAAGGCAGATTCGTTTCTGCTATCTGTGTAAACCAATGTAAATCCATGTGACCTTTCCCCTGTCAAGGATCCCAACACACACACATACACACACACACACAAATCACAGAGGAATTGCGGAAGATGAAAGGAGAAAAGAGAAGATCTCAAACAATCCTGGTGCTCAACAAAGGGTGTTCAACACCACTTAACATTGGTTAGAGCCAATATTAAAGACTACTTCAGGGCAGTAAGGGAAGCAAAATGTTAGCATTTCTCCACCCGTAATTTGTGTCTGCAGACAGCATCTCCACAGCTCTATTTTTTTTAAATTTAATTTATATGCCGCCCTTCTCCAGAGACTCAGGGTGGCTTACAATGCGTTAAGCAATAGCCTTCATACTTTTGTATATTTATACAAAGTCAGCTTATTGCCCCCACAATCTGGGTCCTCATTTTACCTACCTTTGAAAGGATGGAAGGCGGAGTCAACCTCGAGCCTGGTGAGATTTGAACTTGCAGTAATTGCAGGCAGCTGAATGTTAATTACAGTGCTTTAGTCTGCCATGCCACCAGGCTATTTCAGGAGATGCAAGCCCTCTTCAATAAAGAGGGTTCGGAGGATGTGCAGAGATCTGTCAACAAAGTTGCCAGCTTTGGTACAGGTCCAGAAGAGATGCCTGGGAAGGAACCTTCTCTGGTTATCAGGGAACAGTTTGAACCTCTTGGACCTGAGGAAGTAGAGAGGGTCCTTAGAACTGTGAGCTCCACTATCTGCTCTTTAGATCTGTCCCCCTCCTGGCTTGTTAAAGTGGCTTGGGGAGGGGGGGTCATACTAGTGGGTTTTAGCAGTGTTTAATTCTTCTCTGAGTGAAGGGATTGTTCCTTTACCTCTTAAGGATGCTCTGGTTCATTCCCTCCTCAATAAGCCTTTCTACCATATCTAGCCTACCTTTTGGAGGTAAGGTGATTGAGAAGGTTTCAGAGGTCCTTGGAAGAAACAGATTATCTGGACTTCTTTGCTGAACATTCTTGCTGCCAAAGTGAGTTAGCTCCATCCCTATTAATGGTCTGTAAGATGGCTTTGTTATCAGGCCTTGGGACAAGGGGTGTCTTAAGGAGGCTCTAGCATTATGTTTAATCTCTTTTCTCCTGAACTGGTTGGTTGCATTTTTAATAATGGCTTGCTTTTTATTTATTTATTGTTCTGTTTTAGTGGTTGTTTTAGTGGTAGAGTCACTTCATGTAAATAAATTTACTAAATAAATAATATATGCACATTTTGCATGTATGCAATCTCTTTCTGCTTGCAATAAGGGAAAACAAGCACTGAACTATCAGTCCACCTTTTCTGTTTTCATCAAACATCAGTCATTTGCTTTCAAGACTTCTCTTGGCAGCCAAAAGAATTAAAAGATGTTTTTGTTTTCAAAATAGAACTTTAATTACATAAAGTGCTGAAATGTTCACCCGGTACCTTGAGACAGGGGGAGCAGACTCTTAAATGCGTACACCTCTGGTTGTAGCAAGCTGAAATTATCCATTTAAGATGAAGTACCACCTGCTCTTCAAACTAAGTATGGTTTTAAATTTCTTAACTATATAGGATTATAGCACGCAAAATAAACTGAATCTATGTAAATGTAAGTAATCTTCATAATTTCATCAAATGTGTCCTATCCTAGTTTGGGATTTTATATTTGTTTTATTCTTCCATATTTAGGATATTCAAACAAATAAACAAACAGATCCTTTCTGCTCAGAGTTAAATATCTATCGCTCTGTGCAAAAGCTCCATTTGAGGCTGAATCATTTGCCTGCATTCTAGATGTTTTTGTAAAAAATCTAAAAACCATTTTTCTTAATAGCCTTGGTCCATCATTGTGGAATGGCCCTTGCTTCACCTATAAAAAAAAATTACTGGAAATAATATTGTTGTTTTGCTGGTTCCACAGGGATAGTACTGTGCAAAAAGCTGTGGTTAGCCGCCATGTATCATGCATTTTTATAATCCCAGATTTTGAAATGTACATTCTTCAATATCATTCTCCCCCTAATCACTTTTGCCTTCTCAGCAGTTTCCAGAACTGTTTTACCAACATCAGAATCACAAGTCTATTAACTGCAAAATGTTGTGATGTGAGAGTTCCACAATTCAGCTTTGCAATATTAGGCCTGAACTCTTTTCTATATACGCAGCCAGCTCTTGCCAACATGAATGCAGGGACTGGATGGTGGGAAACTGTCAGTCTCTAAGAAAAGAAGGGTCATAAAGCAGACAAAAACTGCAGCATTGAGTACTCATAAGTAGCACCGGCTTCAGAAAACCTCATACATATCTGGGTGTATTCCAGCCTCCCATTCCCAAATCTACTCTTAAATCCATACTACAAATTATACAGCTATTGGTCACTTGGACCCACACGTGAGGGGTATATTGTGGAAATTCTACTTAGTGTTGAGCACAAGGCTCAGCTTCTATTTCCTCTGTGTTAACTGCAAGCAGCACCAGTTCCTTACTAATCAACACCTCCTATAGATAAAAGTGATGATGAAAGGGTCCTGCCATCTAAGTAGACAACCACACCTACCTTATTGAGGACCAAAATCGATTTAACCCCATTTCCATCCTCTCCCAGTTCCCCATGGGATAAATTGAGTTGTTACCCATTGATTTTCCTACCCTTCCCTGAGAAAGGAAGGGAAGCAAAACAATCTATGAAGTGTAGGTATTTGCTTGGAGAGCAGCTTGCATCTGGTTGCCAGGCTGGAGAGGCATTGCTCTTTTTAGTCCTCCCGAGTGTGTGGCATATAAAAGCGGGGGGGGGGGGGTTACCTTCCTTGGCTCAGAGGAAGAGATGAGCACCTCAAAGATCACGGGGGTTGAGAGGGGGATCAGTACAGTTTTATTCTTTAGCTAAGGGCTGTCCAGCAGCTTGGGGTTTTAATCTGACTCATTTGTCTCTTCCCGTCAGTTGAGTGTGTTTTCTGTGGTTTCTCTTGACTGCCCTTATGCAAATCCTTTTTTTTAAAATTTGTTTTAAATTCTTTAACATGGTTTCTGTTTCATTTGTCTTTACTATAATTTTATTTCTTTCTTTGTTAGCTGCCTTGGGGAACTCCTAAAAAAAAAGTCACCGTGATCAACAAGCCATTTCCTATATACTCACTGTCATTGCTTTTCTCTTGATTGCCCCTTTTTGGTAATGTCCTCATAATAACCAAGGCACGTGTGCACATGTGCGCTCTCTCTCTCCCTCTCTCTCCCTCTCTCTCCCTCTCTCTCTCTCTCTCTCTCTCTCTCTCTCTCACACACACACACACACACACACACACACACACACATATAGACACACAGAGTTCTTCTCAGTGTTTTTCCTCCTTCCCAAGAACTACTCTCTGCCGATGGAGGCTGCACTCCCTTCCAGTCCTCACGTTTTATGAGTCTGGCCTTTTGCTTCTGCTTTCCTCTCATAAATGGAGGGAGAATGTTCAGCAATCTCTTACTTTCATAAGGCTCCGTTCTTTTCCAGTGTCTCTCAGCTGAAGAAATAAAAGGGGGCTCTAACCATGTGAAGCAAAGAAAGTAAGATTCGAAAGCCTCCTCCTTCCCCCCCCCCCCATCACAACTGCTGAGTAGATAGATGTCCCTCCTCAGAGGATCTGTATGTAATTTCTCTTCTCATCAAGGCTCCGGTTAGAAAAAAGCTTTGGCGCCAGTATGAGAATCTGGGCAGTACAATCAGGTTTCCCCAGGCTTTGGGCTCACCAGATCTTTACTCTTATTCCAGAGAATGGATATCACCTGGCTTCTGTCTTGCCTTGACAGCTGAATAGATTCTGAATCTGTGGGCTGAGTGTAATGCATCAGGTGCCAGGTTTACATCTGGTGAAATAAATTGTAGCCCATGAAAGTTTATGCTGTAGTAAATAGATTTGCTAGTCTTGAAATCTTTAACCGCTGGTGTTTTTGATCTAGGAGACAGACACAAATATGAGATGTGAAAATCCAGGTCTGAGTTCACACATCATGCAAAGCCATAATGTAGTTGGATGGCTTGTCTTTCATTTCATGTGATATGCAATTAGAGGTGTACATGAATAAACCATAGTTTATTTTAGAACAATAAGCTTTCATCCGAAAGCCTAGTGTGTTTTTTGTTTGCTGCGTACAAGTTGTCCACTCTAGCTCTAAGCAAAATGCAAAAGACTACAGATGCAATAACAAAAGACAGGTTTATGGGTAATCTTTTAAGAAAAATAAAGCAGATTATTTAGGATTCCTTGCTATGGCCTCAATTCATGTTAGGGAAGAGCTTGGCTCTTAGGAATGGACATTTGGGTTTCTGTTTTATCCTTTTTGCTGTTGCTTTCTTTTCCTACTCCCAATTATTTTTTCATTTATTAAATATAATGTTTATTTTTACCAGTCGAGTTTCTGAGCACTGCCCTATTTAAAAGGTTGTTCAATTAGTGTAAATCATCGTGCTCTGGATATACAAGTCCCACTAAAAACTTTGAAATATTTCTATCAGATCTCTTGGACGTTCAGAGAAATCCACAGAGGCTGTATGCGGAAGCTGAGAATTCTGGTGAGGTTGAAGGAATCTTCCTATTTGGAACGGGGATGGCTAAAGTTATGATTAGAGATGAGCCGATTTGAGAGATTGAGCTAGTTTCTCAAAAAACACGTCAGGATAAATTCTGAAGTCTCGATGTTTATCGTGAGAGCTGCCCTAACTTTGTCCTCAAAGAAGAATCCATACTTATGTCTCCAAGTATGCATTTAAAACATCCACAGAAAAAACTACTATACCATGTGTACATACTTCTTTTCTATTATCTATACTCAGAGGAACTAACACTCTGGTTTCAATCTCCATCATAAAACACAGACATCTAAAACAAACAAACCACTAATCAAATCTCACTGTAAGGTTTATGGGGCATGACTGCAATCATGTGCATATTTACCTGGGATGACGTTACTGCTCTTGCTCTAAAAAGGGGCCTGAAGTTTTGTTCCCCTGAGTTTGTCTCCTGGTTCCACACCTTTGCCAACCTATCTGAAATCTAGATCTCAAGATGTTCCCGATAACATAATTGGGAGCATAAAGAAAAGGGTGTCTTTCTTTTTCTCTACAATTTTCCTGCAAGCCTTTGATGCTTTTTGGTCCCCAGTTCTAACAGAGAAATCTCAGCAGAGATCTCTCTCTGAGTTCTTCCTCCTGGGTCTCTCTGCAGTGACAGCTTCCCCAAGCACGAAATAACGTCATTTTTTCCCCCAGGTGGTCCAAGTCATTGCCATTGAAGACAAGTAGGAATATACAAAACTTTCTGTGTGTGGAATGGCCAAATGGATCAGGTGATCCATGCCCAGGCTGAAAGATGTGTGTTTTGTCCAAGTATGGTCCTGAAACATCTTTGTTTGGGACAAGAGTGTTCTGAGTGGGAGAGTGTGGAAAAAAGACAAGACCATCAGGACCGGCAGTAGCAGTGGCTAAACATAAACAAGGAAAGGAAGGCACTGGGAAGACCAGAGAGACAAGTGGGCTGTGAAAGTGAGTTTTCACATGGTCAAAAACAAACATCCTGATTCTATACCAGGACATTACCAAATTAAGGAGCAAATCAGTGGTGGGCTGCAACCGGTTTAACAACAGGTTCGGTGAGATTAACACACACTTGCACGCAGCGTTCAAAATACAGCAATTTGAAGCTCAGCTGCTTACCTTCTAAGGCAACCCCGGTAAGTAGAACAGTGGAGGCACAGAAATCAACTGTGCCGCATGAATCAGCTGAGCCAGAAAGAAGGAAATATAGGACAGGATCGGGTGGGTGGACGGGGCCAGCTGAATGTCGGAACTACCGGTTTGCCTGAACCAGTCTGAACCGGCAGACTGGTTCAAATGGAAACTGGAGCAAATAGAAACTACCACGAAGAAGAGAAACAAATTCTAGCCTTTTATATAAAGTGGCTGAGAGAAAAATATGCAAGATACTTTAACATTATTACATATAAAAGTTTCAGCTGTGGATTTTTTTTCATAATGGCTTCTTATCTTCAATAGAATAGAATAGAATAGAATAGAATAGAATAGAATAGAATAGAA
>WNWU01000020.1:16203441-16314179 GCA_012654045.1 Ptyas mucosa
ATAGAATAGAATAGAATAGAATAGAATAGAATAGAATAGAATAGAATTCTTTATTGGCCAAGTGTGATTGGACACACAAGGAATTTGTCTTGATGCATATGCTCTCAGTGTACATAAAAGAAAAGATAAGTTCATCAAGAATCATAAGGTACAACACTTAATGATAGCCATAGGGTACAAATAAGCAATCAGGAAACAATATCAATATAGATCGTAAGGATACAAGCAACAAAATTACAGTCATACAATCGTAAGTGGAAGGAGATGGGTGGTGGGAACGATGAGAAGATTAATAGTAGTGCAGACTTAGTAAATAGTTTGACAGTGTTGAGGGAATTATTTGTTAATTTTACAATGCATTTCTTATCCAACGTTCATAGATTCAGGCATGTGTCTGTTTAACTGGGTTCAGCCCAGCCATGCTGAGGAGACTGACATAAACCAGTTGAATGTGTCATACTTGAATTTAGGGTCAGCTGATGGCGTATAGTGGAGGATGTGAGAAAAGGAAAGGGCAGAGAAGATGAGCAGGTGGGTTGGCCTATTTTATGGAAGTGTTGGGGGGGGGGGAGAAGGCAAGGCAGTAGCCTTGCTCTATTCCTCTCATAAGACCCTTAAGCTATTTTGCCCAAAACCCAGAACAAATAAGATAGCTAAATGTCTATGGAGATTCTCAGTCATCCAGGTCATGGTTGTCCCAAAGGTGCTTTTTCAAGAGGCAATTGAACTTTCTGGTTTTCCTTTGAAGACGTTTCGCTTCTCATCCAATAAGTTTCTTCAGCTCTGAACAGCTTCAGTTCTGAAGCTTTTAAGAACAAATAAGATGTTCCTGGTTTTGTTTTGACTTTATTGCAACCTGCCTGGAATGGTTCAGCCAAACTCCGAGCTACAATGTGTTTGTTTCAAGTTCAAAAACATTGGTTTGGCTTATATACACTGCCAAATAGGTTGGAAACTTTAAGTTCCAGTGTTTCTGGTGTCTGGCTGTCAGCCCTTCAATATAGGCTAGATCAGGAAAGAGACTCAAGGTGTGACAATTTGCATTTTTTATCCTCCCTGCTCCTCCCTGAAACAAACGTCTCAGAGCCAAGATGATGTTGTTGATCGAGCTGTTCTTGCATTCATTCTTTGAGGCTATGTTCGTACTTCTCTCTATTGGTATTTCTATGTTTACAATCCCAGCGACTAGACACTTGGGGACAGCTACAGTATTCAGTTTGGAATACCGGTGCCTTTTATTATGCACTGAACAAATTCTTATTAAGAACTTAATGAAATTAAAAATATGATGACATCATTAATTTTGATGCTGTTCAGATCTGTTCATCTTGGGTACTTAGAATAAAGCTCCTGGGGTCAGGAAAGAATATAACTACTGCAGGCTAATGACTATTGCATTGAATTTGCTTTCTACATCCTTTGCTGCTTTTCTTGACAAAATGTTTGTGGTTCATCCCATAATATTGACAATTAGCATAATCTCAGAAGATTAATCTTCTTATGCATCTACACCCAAATGTATTAGATCCCCATAAGTTTATCTTGTTTCTGAATTGCCGTTACTATCTCAACTATTCCCTTTCTTTCTTTCTTTCTTTCTTTCTTTCTTTCTTTCTTTCTTTCAACAGCTTTTTAGGGCAAATTCCAGTGTTGACTTGCATGTGTGAAAGAACTACCAAGAGAAGCATCCAATGTCAACTCGGTTTCAAGTTCACATTATTTAATTTTTCAGTGAAAACAGTTTGCACATTCAGCTGAATCCTCAGTCTTATTCAGATGTCATACTAGTATAAAATCAATGACTGGCCTGGGGAAATGCCTGCTGACTCTACCATTGCCTTCTAAGCATTGATCTAAAGCTCTACATGATCCCACTTTCTTCAACCCACATGGCCATCCTATCCTAATCTGCTTTCTCACTAGGGTTGAGGGATGTCAAGGTTTTACATCTGTCTTTGAACCTGCCACTCTTTGCAGTCTTTCCCCCCTAAAAATCTGCCTTAGGTTTTCACGTTTGATGTTCTTGTTTTCATGTTTGATGTTGAGCAGTTTCTTTATTGTTTGTCGATTCCAGGTTTCATATATTGTACAACGGCATAGAATGGCGAGATTCCCAAGTACCCCATAAGGCTAACCCAAGGAGATAGGTTTTTTTGGTAACATTGCCAAATAACCAGAATTATTAACGTAAATTAATTTTATTAAATTTAAACTTGATTTTTTTTTAAATTTAGAATGTATTTATTTAAGAACACTTATATGGCCTCTCGCTCTCAGGGTTTTTGGACAGCTTATAAAAAACAGACCTTCTGTTCTATTGTGAACCACCTGAAGTCATTTTGAAGTATAAAACTTTTGATAAATACACAAATCAGTTGCACAAGCACTGTTTCACCCGAGTTAGCTGTATCTACCACTGAGCTACTTCATACCATTTCTATCTAATTTTTCATTTGATCATCCTGTCTCTCAGTAACCTCTGGATACTGAGAATGTTTATATTGATAGGTCTGTTTCCACAGCTCTTCCCTCGGTTCATTTTTTCCCCTTAAACATTTGCTATCTTTCTTTAATGCTTAAAGTTCCCCGAGCTTGAGACATTTTCTGTTATGCATATATACATTTTATAAACATAAGGAATGGTAATATTTGGGATCAGACCATCCCCTGTTGGTTACATCAGCCCTCCTGTGAGGACAGCCCTCTTACAGCAGTGTAAATAATTAGTTGGGAAGAGGCATTTCAGCAATGGATGTCTATGGGGAAGGCTGATCTGCAACATCAATTCAGAATATCTATAGCAGTTGCCGAGTTTTCAGAACGCTTATTCATTCTTTCCATCATCTCTAATTCTTCACATAGAGCTCTCCCTTTCTTGCATAGCACGTTCCAGAAGAAGAAAATATAATTTGCCTAAAAAAAACCCTGTAAGTTCTTTAAGATAATGTCTCAACCTCTGAATTCCCCTGTCTGCATTTTCAACCTTTTTTTCAGCCATGTTGCAAGCTGTGTAATTTTAGGGCTTAGTTTCTTATATTCTTATCAAAGGTTATACTATGGGAATAAGCACCGCTTGGTTATTGAAAATAATATTTTTGAAAGTAAAAATAATAAAATAAGCATAAGCAAATTAAGAAAGAAACAGTTTGCTTAGTTGCAGTGGTGCCATTACCATTAGCCTTGGCATCCTTCTGTCCTCCCTGGTAATAATGTCAGATCCACTTGCTGCTGGGGACCATGAGTTTAATTTTTGTTCTGATTTGGGGAAAAGATTAGGGGGGTGGGGAAATAATGAAAGTCTATCCAAAGATTTAAACAAGCTTTTTACCCTGTTCCTTGCCTAAATGTTATAGGAAACCATGCCTCCATGTCTCAATTTTCAGTAGGAAAAATTTGAATTTTGGCACTTCAGTAGGATGGGTCTCTAACACCTACTTAAGAATAGTTGAGAGACCATGAATGGGTCATGCATGGGCCACAAGCAGACAAACCCAGTGAGTGATAATCAAGTACGAGACCTATTTCATAGGAAAATGACATAAACATGTAAGATTTACAAATAGATATTATTTCTATAGAATTTGCTTTATGAGCATTCCAAAACAGTGTTTTCCTTTTGGAGCTAATCTCTCCCACCCCCTCCCTTTCTCTCTATCCTGATATACATATGTACACAACAAACCCAGATACATGATGGTGACTTTATCTTTCATTGCAGAATCTATCAGCACAAGACTCATTAGGTCAAGATGAGGTTTGGGATTTTATGGTTTTTTTTGTTAACCCTCCTTCTTTGTGGATTTGATCTATAATTAATGTCACATGCATATTCATCTTGAATGTGATCCTTTATTAAACAAAACCATTTCTGTCTAGCTAATCTTTTTTTGCTACATCACCCGTTCATTTTTCTCCATCACTCTTTTTCAAATTCTAAAAATGGTGTGTAGGCAGTATGAAATTTATTGGGCTGTTTAACAAGAAACTAATAAATTGTCTAGTGCCAGACCTTTGCCGACTTTTATCTCTACAAACTAGCTAATAGCATTAAGGATGTTGATTGCCAGCATCTACTTTATTGGATGTATAAGATATACAGTAGCTATTGTTGTTATTAATATTGGGGGGGGGTGTTCCCTTCTGAAGATCTGCTCTTCCGCTGCTACCAATGACAGCTGTAGTCCATGAGAGTTATTCTTATCAGTTTTGCCTATGCTGGCTTCTGAAGGCATTACCTTCAGGTGTCCATTTCTTTGCCTCCTATATAGGACAGTATATGCCACAGTTAACAAGTAAATATATTCCTTATATCAGTAGATGGATTTACTCATATATGTTCTCAACCAAGGTGGACTTAAATTAGAAAAGGTTGATTAAAAACCATATCCTATTAAGTAATATATTCCATGTACATTTGTTGTATTGTGCTTTAATTGCCAGGTATGATTGATAGGTGGATTAAGGTATGGTATTATCTTCTCAAGCCACTCTGCCCATATAACTAGCCTAGTGGTCTAATCACTACCATGGAGAAGGCTACCTTCTGTCTTCTTCCTGGCGGCATATTATACTTTATTTGGGATTTCATATGATCAGGCATGCATTGCTTTCCCAAGGTGCATATGGTGTATCAAGGTGAGGATGGGAGCTTTGTCAGATGCCTTGATTGATTGAAGTGCTTCTCTCTGGTGTATGATGGATATTTTTGTTTCTTAGAAGAGGGGAGAAAGATGACACATGATTCCCCCAGTTCTTTCCTCTAGCGGCACTTGTACGATTTACATTAAGGCCTATAACCGGGGTTGGAGTAAATGGAGCAGGTTTGCAATTAGTTTTCAAAGTACTTATCTCATTAAAGTAAATGAATTATTGATTTAGTGACACTCATGCTTTTAGTGAGCGGCACAGTGCCATCATTGCTCTGTTCTCCGGCTCGGTGAGCCAACAGCCAACCCAAGCAAACTTGCTTTGTGTGTGTTTTTTTTTTCTTCCCCCTTTTTCTTTCCAACTCTTCTCCCCTTCCTCCACTGCAAATTTCTAATATTTCCTTCCTAGTTGTTTAGCTTTGTAATTAAAGTAGATTCACGTTCAGGAGGGAGTGGTGCAAGGACTGGAAGCACCCCAGATTCACCTTGAATGGAAGCAGGAGGGGATGTGGCTGAAGAATGGAAACCTCAATTATCTGGATAGAGCACAGAATAGGTTTGGGAGCAAGTCTCACTTGCCGAGTGTGTCAAGGAACAGCCGCTGCCAGGGACAACCGCAGCAGTTTTGCCTGGCTCCTTCTGCCAACCATTTCCTGGAGTGCCTACAGCAATGACACAAGCCTGGCCATTGGAGAAGAAGAATGCAAGGGCAGATGAAAGAGTTGTGTCTCTCACACTCTGCAAGAGCATTTGTTGGTCAAACTGGACTGAAGTGATCATGAAGCCATAACCCAGAAGAGGTCATTTGTTTAGCCCGTCTTATTTGTATTTACCCATTTCCCAACATTGTGGTAAAGAAATCCAAGCCTCAGAATTTCAATTCACAAAGAATATAGAAGTGAGTCTAGGGGAAATACCAGGGCTAAGCTAGAACTCCTAATAGCATTAAGAGGCAATTTGTCTTGGAGTCATAGTAGATACCAGTCTAAGAAACAAGGGAGTGCTCCAAATAGATTAATTCTTTCTGATGAGTTGTCTATTTGCCTCTATTCCCTACAATCTTCCTCCCCAGCCTACACTGCCTGTAGTGACTGTTGGAGTTTTTATGAAGTAATTATTCATGATCCTTGAATATGCTAGATTGCAATCCCAAATCCATTTCTTGGACCCGAATAGCTTAGATTTTATGAAATGTATCAGCTCACAAGCTACATAACACAGAATCAAGGAGCTGCAATATTGCATGAAATCATATTACTCATCCAGAGAGATTCACCGATTTTCTACAGTAATAGTGCTTTATATATAGTTGATATTCTGATACAGTGTTTTGGGATCAAACCAAAGGTCCACATTGTCCAGCACTGTTTTTAACGTAGGCAATTTGAAGGTTTTGGAAGCTTCCAAAATGAAGGCAAAAGCCACTTCCTGATGTTTGTCCTAAATAACTGCTCCTCAAAGGCTCTGCCTAGCCATCAAGGTTGATAGTTTTGCATAAACTCATTCTCCATCAGTAGCCCAAGTTTTCTTTCAAAACCATCAGCCACCCTCACCAATCAGGAAGCAGAAGATTTACCCTAATCAATGTCTGCCTAGTGTTTTCATTTGCCTCCCCAAACCCAGTATTTTTATTGGGCATTCCCAAAGTTCTCTGTTTTGATACAAGAAAACATGCTCTTTCTTTCTACTCAAGGAGTTATATTTGCTGTTAGGTGCATTCTTGTAGCACAAAGGCCACTTTTAAGGAGAAAATAGCAACAGCCTATTAAACAAAATGGCAAAAACGGCTAAAAGCAGCCACCATTGCAATAGCACTTCTTCTTTTAAAAGAAGTTGGCTGTGCATCCTGTCTGAAAAGCAGTAAGAACTGATTAGCTATGATTCTCTGAAGCTGTTTCATAGCCTTGAAACAAATGCCAAAAAAAAAAAAAGCCTACAGCTCCTTCCCTCAGCTGTCATTACTTTTTCACAATAGGTATAGAGATCACTCACATCTGTTTCACATAATGCAAGCCACGGCTTCTAGTTTTTTTTCCAGGCCATGAAGAGCTTTAAAGAATAGCAGCCATGGTAGCAATTGTATGCCTGAACAAGGAAAAACAATTACAGTCCTTCCACTCCCCAACCTTACATTCTAAACTTGCTTCTGTTATCTAGCTTGACAAGCTGGTCCAGTATAGACCTTCCTGTCTCCTCCAACAAGGTTCGGTAATATTGCCTCCCATCCCCCCCAGCCAAATGTATTGGGGTCTATGACAATTTGCCACAGCCAACTTGCATTAACAGAGGGATACCATCAAAATCAAGTGAGTACTAATACCACTCTATAAATATAAAGCCCTAATAAGAACACACCTAGAACACACCTTATAGTGTGATGATCCAGCTTTGATCACCACACTATAAAAAAGATGTTGAGATTCTAGAAAAAGTGCAGAAGAGAGCAACCAAGATGATTAGGGGACTGGAGACTAAAACATATGAAGAACGGTTACATGAATTGGGCATGGCTAGTCTAGTGAAGAGAAGGACCAGGGGAAATATGATAGCAGTGTTCTAATATTTGAGGGGCGGCCACAGAGAGGAGGGGATCAAGCTGTTTTCCAAAGCACCTGAAGGCCAGACAAGGAATGATGGATGGAAACTGACCAAGGAGAGATTCAACCTAGAAATGAGGAGGAACTTTCTGACAGTGAGAACAATCAACCAATGGAATAGAAGTTGCCTTTGGAAGTTGTGGGAGCTTCATTACTTGAGACTTTCAAGAAAAGATTGGACTGCCATTTGTCAGAAATGGTATAGGGCCGTGTTGGCGAACCTATGGCACGGGTGCCACAGATGGCACGTGGAGCCATATCGATGGGCACGCGAGCTCAGCTCCAGCACGCATGCATGCACCGGCCAGCTGATTTTCGAGCCTTCTGGGCCCACCAGAAGTCAGGAAACACACTGTTTCCAGCCTCTGGAGGGCCTCCGGGGAGGTGGGCAAGGCCGTTTTTGCCCTCCCCAGGCTCCTAGAAAGGCTCTGGAGCCTGGGGAGAGCAAAAAACGGGCCTACCGGGCCCATGGTGCCAAAAGCGGGGGAAGCACGGGAGGGAGGCAGGGCACATAGAATTATGGATGTGGGCACGCGTGTGTGTGACCCCACCACGCTCCCCCCCACTTTTGGCACGCAATGGCAAAAAGGTTAGCCATCACTGGTATAGGGTCTCCTGCTTGAGCGGGGGTGGGGTGGGGTGGGGTGGGGGGTGTTGGACTAGATGACCTATAAAGTCCCTTCCAACTCTATTAATCTGCCATGGCCAACTTGGTGCAGGCCAACTCCCCATAGCCAACTCGATGCATGACAACTCACTGCAGGACAAGAATTACATTAATATCAAAGAAATAGTGTAATAGAATCATTAAAGAAAGAATGCAAAAGGAGGGACAGAATGAAATGTGAATGGCAAAAATTAAAATATTTTTTTGTTTATTTTCAATAATTAAATAGATTTGTTAAATTGTCTTGCAGCGAATTGTCCCATGGCCCTTTGGTCATGTGGCGAGTTTTCCTGTAGCGAGTTGGCCTTGGTGACTTGGCCGTGGCAAGCTGGCAGTGGCGAGTTAACTATGGCAAGTTGGCCGCAGCGAGTTGGCTATGGCAAGTTGTCCCATTTTGAATATATTGTACCAATAGTACTAAACAGCAGAGTTGAAATAGCTGAAGTTGGATGCTTAAGAGCTGTTGATGTATTGCACGCTTTCTGCCTTTATTCCTTATTCCATTATACAGTTTTCCTCCACCCCCATTCCACAAATTTCACAGAAGGAGCTGTCCAGAAGAAAATTCTCTAAAATGAATTTTTATAACATACAAGTGACATGGAGTGCAGAATGGGGGCATGCCGTATTACAGAACAGTGGCTTTAGGTTTTAAGAAAGCTGAAGTATGTTCCTTATGATTTAAAAACTCAATCTATAAAATAGAACTCAAAGAATGTTTTTAAAAAGTTTGGTTGTTGTCTTTTCTACACTGGAGATGCAATAAATTTGAAGAAACACTTGTAGCACATGCTTTGGGCACATCCATTGGTAGTCACTTTTTGACTTGAAATTAATGTGTTGAATCAGGTTGTTGAATACAAGGTCCAGAAATGTTAATCTGATGTTAAATTACATTCCAAAAAGTTTGAACTTGTCTGTTAAGAACTTTGGATATATCATGGTTAGATGACAGTGAAACAAGTTATTTTGTTTTCTTTGAAAGATGTATGTAGACTATATTTTAAAGTTTAATTTAATTATATGTGAGAGGTCCTTAGTGCTCTCTGAGCTTGGTTGTTTTCTTGCAGACATTTCATTACCCCAAGTAGGTAACATCATCAATGCTAGGAGAGAGTGGGGCTTGCTCTCAATTTATATTTTAGTGGCTTGCCCTATCAGTATTGGTGGGAGTGTTCTTGGTGTTTCTTTGGGCTGTTTACTGTTAATTTGTTTGGCAGAATTGGGGTATTGTTATTGTTAGTTTGATTGGGTTATTGTTTATTCCTTGATTGTTGGTCTGATATTAATCTTGATGTTCAGCTATGCTCATCTGGGTGTTAATTATTCTTCACCTTCTAGATAGGTTTGTTGCAACAAAGGCAAGATTTAAAAATATGTTTCCATATGGTCTAGTGTTATGTTTAAAAATGGAACGCTATATTGTACTATTATTATTTTGAAATGTTATAAAAGTAGCTTTTTCTGTTTTTTCCCTTTTTCTTCTCACATCTTTTCTCTTTTTTGTTCTTTGCTTTGTTTTCACTGTTGGGATAATAGTACAAATGAAATGAAATTTAATAGTTTTACATGCAGTTGTTTTTATTTGCATCAGTTTGAAATTCAATTAAAAAGAAAACCTTAGCACAGCTTTCTGTGCTCCATCCGAAAGGTGAAAAGCTATGCCATTGCCCTGCAGTGATATGCCCACCAAGGGCATAGGGATGCCCTCCTCGGGTGCCTACTGAGGTGCCTCCATTAATGAACTCTGACACTCCGTGTATTCCTCCCCTTCCTCTCTGAGGATAATGACGGGAACAAAGGGAAAGGACTGCAGATTTCACCTGCCTTACGTGCCCTTTGTTCAGAGTGGAATAGAGAATGAAGACTGGGGAATGGTGATAGCTGTTGGGATGATAAGCCTCCAGAAGTTCCCACCTGGGTCAGTCAACTTCTGGATAATTTCTGGATCACTTTACATAATTTGCATATTCTCATGTAAAAAAGATAACCAATCTTTTGGCACTGAAAATGGTGATATTTGCTGATCAAGTTCTAGGTGCCACTCACTGGCACATCACATACACAAGAGAATATTTATAGCACAGGGTTGAACTGCAGGGTCCTTGGTGCTCTCTGAGCTTGGTTGTTTTCTTGCAGAAGTTTCATTACCCAAACTAAGTAACATCATCACTGCTGGCCCATTCCCTACTGCAGAGACCACCGCATATCCTATATACAAACAACCTATCTGCAGTATCCATATATCCATGCAGCTGAGTAGAGTCATTGGGAACCAGGTCTCCTTTTCTCCCACTAATGCTAATACAGATTGTTCATTTCCACCTCTAATGAGAACAGTAAACCAGAGTTAGAGGCAGAAGTAGGGAACAAGTGTTCCTTCTTCCTTCCAATAGCAATAGCACTTAGACTTATATACTGCTTTACAGCCTTCTCTAAGCGGTTTACAGAGTTGCATATTGCCCCAACAATCTGGATCCTCATTTTACCAACCTAGGAAGGATGGAAGGCTGAGTCAACCTTGAGCCTGGTGAGATTCAAACTGCCAAATTGGAGGCAGCCAGCAGTCAGCAGAAATAGCTTGCAGTACTGCATTGTAACCACTGCACCACCACAGCTCTTAATCCTACTGTCGAATACTGTTTTCCTTCTGTCAATTAGCTAAGAAGTAAGAAGTGGGCTGGTCCACTGGTCATCTCATCAGCTTGTTGGAGAAACAGCAGGTGAAACTTCTTGTAGTTCTATGGGCTGCAGGTAGCTTACATACTAAAGGCTGATCACCAAAACTGCAGTATTTTGGAAGGCTGGGAAAATGGTGAACAGTAGGGAAGAGAAGGAGGACCAGAAGCAGGGGTGAAATGCTCCTGGTTCGGACCGGATCACCCGATCCGGTAGCGATGGCAGCGGGTGGTTCGGAGAACCAGTAGCAAAAATCCCTGCACACACACCCCCACCATGCCCAGCTGAGTCGCATGATCATCAGAGGCTTTTTTTTTCTTTTAAAAGCATTTTTTCTACAACTTCTTCCACCAAAAAAATGCTTTTAAAAGTAAAACAAAGCCTCTGATGATCACACAGCTCAGCTGGGATGTCAGAGGCTTTTCAAAGCATTTTTTTCTGCAACCCCTTCAGCGGAAGAGGTGGTAAAAAATGCTTTGAAAAGCCTCTGACAATCCCAGCTGTGTTGCCTGATCAGCAGAGGCTTTTCAAGCATTTTTTTGCATTTGCAGAAAAAATGCTTTGAAAAGTTTTTTTTAAAAAAGGCCACACCCACCCAGTCACATTAACCCCCCACCACCAAGCCACGCCCACAGAACCAGTAGTAACAAATTTTACATTTCACCCCTGACCAGAAGGATAGGGAGATATGATTTATTTTTGCATTTATGTCTCACATTTTTCTCAGAAATTTCATGGCGAGTCGCTCTGAGATTGGGCTGAAAGAAAGTGGCCCAAAGTCAGTGATGTACTTTGTCAAGTGAAAATGTGATCCTTCATTTGTGATCCGGGTCTAAAGCTTTAATCACTGCATTGGTTCTGTGTACTGGATAAGCTTAGTAATCAAGACGTTGCAGAATTTTGTGCAAGTTATAGATTTATAGATTAAAGGTCTTGTTTATTGATTTATTTGATTTATATAACCAAGTTATTCTTCTCCCTGCTTTCCAGAATGGCAAAAAAAAAAAAAGATTTTGGAACAAGCAATAATTATAAGCTCTATACAAAATCCTATAAAAGAGCGAAAGAAAGAGCAAGAGCCAGGTTGGAACAGGAAGTAAAAACAGATCAATCTGAAAGATTAGGGCGGGGTGGGGAATCACAACAAAGAGCTTCAGAGAAATGTTTAATGAATAGAAAGATATTCCTGGAAAAAAGATTGTCTTTAAGACACTCAGTTTGAAATTGTGAAGATTCTCAATCATGAGTCAGTTTGATGAGGTAGAGGGCAATATGATCTGGGAGTGGTCTTGAGCATGGACAACCAGCCTGTACTTCCAAAGCTGATCATTGTGATATATTTCTTCCAGGGCTGGGGCTATCCTTCAGTGGCTTTTGCAATTGCAGCAATGGCCCCAACTTGTTCATGATTTCTGCCCAAGGAATTCTGGCTTGAATCAACCCTCTTTTGCCTTCCCCCTCATTCAAGGGTTGTTCCTTAAGGTTGTCATATGGAATTCTCCAATCTGAGCTTCCATGAATGACTTGCAGGAAGAGGATGCCTTATGACAGGAGGCTAGGAAACCCCTTGTTTAGTCTTAAGTCAAACAAGATTATTGCTGAATCTAACTTTAAAAGGTGTAATTCACTTCAGCAATGATGATTTCAGGTTACGTTCTGAATCTTGAGAATTATGGCAACTTGTGAAACAGGGCCTTAAATTCCTTGAGTAAAACTATTGGCACTAGTGCCGTGAACGCAGACACACAGTCGTATGAATACACCCCAACTGTATCTCTCTCTCCCGCAAACATGAGTAAGCCCATTAGATGGGTGATGTGAGGGTTTGGGGACGAGGCCAAGAGGAGCAGAGTAGAGGCTCTTCCTGATTGACAAAGGTCATGCCCATAACATAATATATATATTGATTTACAATTTCAGCCTGTCTCTGAGGGAAACCTTGTCCTGACTTTCACCCACCAATAGATGAAAATTGCACAAGTGCACCAGAGCCTAACATGTGCAGTTTTTGCAAAGCATTTCCTTTCTCTCCCAGGACAATGAATTAAAGCAAATGAAGCACTGAAACCATGCACCTTCTCTGGACACTTTGGTAAAAAAGTAGTCTGCCAACCAGCCCATGCTGATCCCTGCTGACTCTTCCTATTTGCAACTTCAACTCTTTTTCCAGGACAGGGAGGGCGATCTGTTAAGCACCCACACGGGGCCACCAAATATATGGGTTCTTGCATCAAGAAGTTATCCTTTTTGAAGAAGAAGAGATACGGTTCAGTGGACATGTAAGTCAATGCCAGAACACAATGTGACCCTATCCAGAAAGAGACACCCTTGGAGAGGATGAAATGGACTAGGCAAAAACACCTCAGTCCTGGTCAGGGCACCTTGGGCACCATTCAAAAGTAAGTGGGGACTGTTGCAGGAATTGTGTCCG
The DNA here is from genome assembly GCA_012654045.1 of Ptyas mucosa. Taxonomy (NCBI): domain Eukaryota; kingdom Metazoa; phylum Chordata; class Lepidosauria; order Squamata; family Colubridae; genus Ptyas; species Ptyas mucosa. The sequence continues at coordinate 16,216,462 of WNWU01000020.1, forward strand.
TGAGCTGAAGCTGAAATCGAGTGTCTAGATCCATGCCTAGCTCAAGTTTGTCCCAACATTGTGAAGGCCATGTGTCCCAGTTGTGAAGGCCACCTATAGCAGACTGAGACCAAATCAGTGGTGGGTTTCAAAAGATTTTACTACCAGTTCTGTGGGTGTGGCTTGGTGGGCATGGCATGGCTTGGTGGTTTGGTAGGCATGGCAGGGGAAGGATACTGTAAAATCTCCATTCCCTCCCCACTCCAGGGGAAGGTTAGTGCAAAATCCCCATTTCCTCCCGATCAGCTGGGACTCAGGAGGCAGAGAATAGATGGGGCGGGGCCAGTCAGAGGTGGTATTTACCGGTTCTCCGAAGTACTCAAAATTTCCGCTGCTGGTTCTCCAGAACTGGTCAGAACCTGCTGAATACCAACTCTGGACCAAATGCAATCCTCTTCAAATTTGCTAATAAACTGTAAATCATCTCCCAGAAGATCATGATACAGAATTTGAAAACCTTTAGTTTTAGGGTCTTAAAGGTAAGAAACAACACATTAATTTTCCCATACACTAAATAAATAAATAAACACATTAATTAAACTCCAGAACTGTCATCTTTTGCAAACCTGGCGTGCAGTATTTTAAGCGGCCAGCCATCTGCTAAACTGCCTCCAAGGGGCAGTCCCATGTGCAGTTATTCAAAGGCAGAAAAAAACACAATCTCATTATCAATATTCTGTCTATTCCGTACTCTGTAAATGCACATTCAGATGTGCAGGTTTTTACGTCCACTGCCTAGCAAAGCAACCAGTGATTTAATAATCAACTTCCCGGGGGGGGGGGGGGGGGGGAGAGAAGAGGTTTTCTGCTCCAATGCTTTAAAAGGAGGGAGTCTTCTAAGGGTCTATGTTTTGCAGTCAGAGCTATTCCCTATTTTAAGCAAAGCAGAAAAGAATTGCAAGTCGCATTACTTCTTGTGCGCAAAGCTCATTAGTAGGTAAGCCTCAGCAGGAAAATTTGGGAATGATGTCCTGAACAAACCACAGCTGCTGCCACTATTGTCTGCTCTAAGGTGAGCCCGCTCGTTCTCCCACCAGATTTTCTCTTTCCGACATGTCATGCGCAACTAGCAAGAAGAGCAATGTTTGTCTGCGTTGCCAGAGCCCAGCCCTCACCCCAATAGCTCCCTGATTAGTTGCTGGAAACGTGGCCCCTTTTCTGTGCAAAAGCTCTTCTTGTTTAATTAAAAGTGTTGACACTGGGACCATCCAACCCATCCACCTGAGAATGCACCAATAAATTAAACATTACACTTTTAATGGCCCATAAAGAAACTCTTCACTGCCGCTTGAGCGTGGAGAGGGATAGAAGATAGGGAATAGGTTGGGGCAGTTATATAGCCAGATAATCTGAGCTAATACATTTAATTAAGCAGCTACATTAATTCAGGAATTATTAAGGAGGTGGGACAGTATTTTGGACGTTACAGGAGTTACTGAAAAGCAAATGGAGGGGATGTGGGGTGGGGAGAATGGAGAAGGAAAATGTCTCTTCTACTTTGCAACAGCCCCTGGCGTATATTTAATCATTCCTGCCCATTATCATGAGTGAACATTCTACAATATATGCATCTTTACAGGTACTCCTTGAATTACGACCACAATTGATCCAAAAATTTCTGTTGCTAAGCGAAACATTTGCTAAGTGAACTTTGCCCAATTTTACAACCTTTCTTGCCATGGCTGTTGAGTGAATCACTGCAGTTGTTAAGTTAGTAACATGGTTGTTAAGTGAATCTGGCTTTCCCCGTTGACTTTGCTTGTCAGAAGGTTGCAAAAGGGGATCACATGACCCTGAGACACAGCAACCGTCATAAATATGAGTCAGTTGCCAAGCATCTGAATTTTTATCACATGACCATGGGGGGGGGGGAATGCTTCAACAGTCATAAGTGTGAAAAACGGTCCCAAATCACTTTTTTCGATGCCGTTGTAACTTTGAATGGTCACTAAATGAACTGTTGTAAGTCGAGGACTACCTTTTTTTTTTTTTGCTTTGATATGTATGTTTTTGATTTATGGCATTTACTGTGGTTACTTACATTACTGGAGGACAAAAGCAGAATAGAAACAACAGATGGAAATTAGCTAATCCAGCTACAGGAGCCGCATTGTTGCCCTTTTTCTAGGCAAATATCTCCTGATAGCAAAGGTAAAACACGGGGAGTGAATTAGTATCAATTCACTCCAAGCGGGTATTTTTAAGGTTTGTTGGGATTGTGGCAGTTACAATGCAATGGAACTGGGTAAGCCAGTTTAGAAGATGCTGATCTCAGGATTAGATTCATTTATTTGCTTTGCCAGAGAGTTACCTCTGTGACCTCTGAGATAACATGTGCCACCTGGGAAAATTAAGGCAAGGCTGACTGTTTGTGGAACAGTTATAATATATTGACTGTACTAGGATATCATAATTTATTGACAGACCATGAGGGAATACTTTGAATGGTTCCCATATGCAAGCACTGGCAATGCTCTAATTTATAAGAAACACAAACAGAACAGTCTGGAAAGGAATAAACTGTAATAGATTGAGGATTGAAAATAAAAGTAGAAGACGACTTCCAGTTTTTTTAAAAAAAAACTCTATTTTTTTTCTCTCTCTAAATCCAAGGAACATTACACGAAGCATGTTTCTTTTATTGCTAGGGTATCTATAAACAGTTGTACTTTTTATAGTTTAATGACAAGATGGGCAATGTGTTGGCAAACATAAGCTCCCAGGAGGCTTGGTCAGCCTACCCAACGCTGGGAGTTGTATTCTAGTCACATCTGGAGGCTACAGATTGATTCCCCTGTTTTAATTGTTGGATTGCTGAATTTTAATATTTGTATATGTTTTGTTTTAAAACAGTGGTTTTCAGTGTAAGCCATGCACCCTCCCCCTTCATTTTTATGGGGCCACGGTTACTTTTTTTTCCAGGTCATGATGACTAGAGGGAGCCAGAGGTCCCAGAAGTAAAACGAGATTCAGAAGGGGCCGTGAGCAAAAAAAGATTGACAAATCCTGCTTTAATACATCCTAAAGTCGAATCCAACCTTGCTGTTATTTCAGTAGAATAAAGGAAATTGGTGCTTAAGAAACAGCCATACTACAATCTTCTAATCATGCCAGAAAGATGCCTTGGGAACTATTTTCAAGAGACACGTCCTCATGTTGTTTCCACTATCTTATTCCCAGGGCCCTGCACTGGCAGTCTGAAGTCATATTTAATATCTACTGTTATTCTTCTTCCCTTGCCATGAACGTTACCATTTGAGCAGTCTGTGGTAACTTAGAGATCAGGGTAGGCGTGCCACCCTTTTCCCAAATCTTTGGACTATGGGAGACATTAGGCATCTGGTTTGCACAATTTTTTTATTCATTTGTTTTCTCCTGGAAGACTTGTTTATTAAAAAAAAATTAAGCACGTTGGTGTTCTGTCCTTTTGCTGATCATCATTTTCTATATCTGTTTTGGCTTTGGTTGCAAGAGAGATTGGACACCTCGCTTACCCAGAGAAGAGCTGATAGGATTTATTTTTATTTTTTTGCCACAGGACTATTGATCTTTCTATAAATGCAATAGTCCTATAGTATTATGACAAATCAATACATTTAAAACAAAACAAAAATGTTCTGCACCAATCAGTATAACATATAAGAACAAGAAGTGGGTGGATATAGCTTTGTTGATGGGAGTGCAGCATCCATGCCATAAACACTGCCCTATGTGACAGATATATATATATATATATATATATATATATATATATATATATATATATATATATATATATTGCAAAGCAACAAATAATAACAAAAATTCAAATTGCCGACTTTTCCTTTTGGTTGCTTCAAGAACACTAAGATCATATATTGGTCAGCCTGCTTCCAAATGGTGTTCTTCTCCAAAGTTGGTTATGCTGTTCTGCTCTTCTAAGGTAGATCATTGATCCTCCTAATTCCAAGCGATTTGTGGTCTTTCTGGCAACATATCATAATCCAGGCCTATCAGCCATCCTGTCAATTAAGCTTGAAAACATGTACACCATTTTGGTTATAATAGAAGTTGGGAGAAGATAACCAGAAGTTGAGAAAATAGAACAAACTTTTTCATAGACAGAAGAACTTTCTCATAGGAATGGGGGTGCTACTGAAAAGTTTTCTGATTATTTTTTTTTAAAAAAAAGGATAACCGGTGATCTTAAGATGGACTGGGGATTTTTTTAAACTACTGAAGACATGTTAGATCCATGATGGGTTCTGAAGAAGACTACTGAATAATTGCAGATTCAGGAGTGTCCGTAAGATCATCAAGGGATGAGACTTTTATTCCTGAGGCAGATGGCTTCCTTGGGAAACTGAAGAGTGCAAAAGTCATGATCTGCCAGCCTGAGAGAGAATGCCAGCCAGAATAATTGTATCCCTTACTTAACTCTAAGTAGGAATCCATAAATAGCAATGCCTATTTAGTCAATGCTATAGGCCCGTGATGGTGAACCTATGGCACGTGTGCCACAGGTGGCACATGTAGCCATATCAATGAGTATGCGATCTCAGCTCCGGCGCACACATTTTTGGGCTTTCTGGGCCCACCAGAAGTAGAGAAACAGGTTGCTTCCTGCCTCCAGAGGGCCTCGGAGGGTGGTGGGGAAGGTGCATTTTTCTCTCTCACCTGGCTCCAAAGCCTTTCTAGGAGTCCGGGGAGGGCGAAAATGACCTCCCCCCAGAGGTCCTCCAGAGGCCAAAAATGGCACATTTGCCAACTTCTGTTTTCGTCCTCCCCAGACTCCTAGAGAGGCTCTGGAGCCAGGTGAGAGAGAAAAACTGGCCTACCGGGCCATTGCGTGCCAGGAGCGGGGGGGAATCATGCGCGCATGCATGGGGTGGGGCGCATAGAATTATGGGTGTGGGCACGTGTGCATGCGAACCCCCCCCCCCCGCCCCTCCCTCCTGTCACACAATGGCAAAAAGGTTAGCCATCACTGCTATAGGCTGTCTTCCAGTAGAAAATTAATTAACTTTAAAATACTTGGTTGGGTGCTCTTAAATCAAATCTTTGTATTACTACTTTACCAATCTTATCTGAAATATTGTAAAGGACAGGAATGTTGGGTGAAAGAATCAGACTTGCTTAGCCACTGTAAATGAACATTGCTGGAATTGCTTGACATGCCTGGAAACAGAGGTAAAAGTTTGCCTTATTTTGCTAATATAAAGGGGGAACATCATAACTACTATAGATTGTCTGTTATATTAGTTCCCATGAACTCACAAAGCTCCTGTGAGGGTCCCAGTTGGAGGCCTATACTTGAAGAACAGCTGAAGATAGATAAGTAGTCCTCATTTAGCAACTGCAGCTGATTCTAGTAAAGAGAGGGGGGAGGGAGGGAAAGAGAGAGAGGGAGGGAGGGGGAGAGAGATTGCTGTGGCAAAGACCTTGGGAGGATGGTCTGCCCCACAAGGCTGAAAGAATCTTGCAAGTCTGAATGTACTTTTATCCTGCCTCCTGTATAACCTGAGAAACTATGGAGGGTCTCTTCTGAGCCTCTTGCCCTGCCCACTACGCAGCTGCAAACTATGCTGTCTCTTATCTGACCGTTCCTTGGCAGTGTCTTTGCCCAATCTCCCAAGGTCTTTCCTCAATACCATTATAATAGACTGGAGATTTACTAATGGAGAGATGGATACCTGGTCCTTAACGTAAATATCAGATGACAATGTTGAAGGAGATGTTGAGTAGCCAAAGAAGGAGACTTCAAGGTAGTTCAGAGACATCAGCATAAGCATTGTTATGATTGAGTGATTGGGTCATTATTATGACCCAATCACTCAACAACAGTGGATAAAATCTGACGCCAGTTAGCTCCAGAAGATACGTGTCTAACTTTCTGAGGGAAAGTTGGTGATCTATGAGCAAGAGGCCATGCTGGCCTGGAATGAGAATACACAATTTCTTGAAGGAATGTCTTGGAAGAGATATTCTTGAGAACAGGAAAGAGATGCTTTTTATATTTTGTCTGTCACATTGGTTCAAACCAAGGGTCAATTAGGTTATAGAATTTGAGAAAACTATAGAATGGAAGACCAATTATATGTACTGCATACAGGTAGTTCTGTCTCTCCTTATCTCATTATTCCCTGAGCAACATCTCTTTACCCAGTGACTATCTCATTTGCCTGAAGGGAAAAGACAAACAGACAAGCAAGTGGGGTTTGCAACAATCTACATTGTCCCCTCCAACTACCATTCCTGGTCAAGCCTCAACCAAGATCACCAGGTTTTCAAATGGAAAAGACAAACTGTTCTATACCATGGGGCTCACAGGAGATCAGCACTGTCTACCCAATCAGTACAACAAAGCCATGGATGCTACTTTAAAGACTTCAAGAAACATCTATGTCCTTAACGTACCTCCATACTGGCCCTTTAGGGATAACCTGCCTAGCTTTCAAGATACATGAGTTACTGTTACTAATTATGAGTGGATTTTTAAAAATTCTTCCACAGTGATACATACTTCATCCATAAACCCACCCCAAACCTTTAGATCAATTTCAAAAATAAATCAAAATCAGGAGGTTTCCCTTCCTCTCTAAGTAAGGGGTGTTGAGACTGTAGCTCCTGAGGATTAGGCTCCCATTTTCTTTTTTATTTGACTTCACCTTTCCAATTTTAATATCTATAGACATTCTTATGCCAAGATGATGTCAATTGCCTCCATTCTTCCCCTCTTGCAGTAATTGGGTTGAAGCTTACATTTTCTGGAAGCATACTTTCATTGATCTTTTCTACCCTACCGTAGGTTTTTCTATTTTCTAAAAGTATGGCATCCATTGTCACGTTCTTCTACCTACAAGGTATCATTTTCTTCTCTTATCTAGCTCTAGTCCATAGGGCAAATGATAAATACCACCACTGTACCTTGCATGACAGATTTGTCAGCCGTCATCCATCATTTCATCTTGGCCCTGGCAATCCATCTGCCTGAAAGGGACAACATCCTCACTGACCAGCTCAGCAGTATCAGAATGGCCACTCGTGAATGGAGATTGCACCCATCAAGGATGGCCTTTATCAGATACCATCGGGCATCCCTAAGGTAGATCATTTTGCCACATGCTGAAGCTTTTACAATGGGGGCAAGATAGACTCCTGGTCTTGCACTGATGCTTTCCTTTCCTTTCCTTTTTTTTTTTTGACCCCTCTTTTACATGGTTCTTTTCATTCCCCCGATGACTAGAGTCCTAGCAAAGATCAACGGACACTTAAATAACTGCATTTTCATCATACCTTAGTGGCTGCAGCATCTATTGTATGATTCATCCAATACTCTGTCCTGTGCACTGAAAGTATCTCTGCCTTCTGAGTCAAATATTTCCCAGTTTACTCACCATCCACCTGGGACACGTCTTCTGTCGAACCTTCATTCCCTCTGCCTTACAGCTTGGAAGATTCAATTCCAGAGCCTCTCTGGGATAAGCTGGAAAAGATTATTTTAGCTCCTTGAGCCTTCTGCAAAGGCGTCTTATGCAGCTGCATATGAATTTTTTTGAACACTGTCCAGAAACAACACTGTAATTCCCCACAACATCAAGTCCATCACATTCTGGCTTTCTTTCTCCCTGTGCTTCGAACGGCTTTGCTCTCTTTTCAACAAAGGTACACTTTGCAGACATCGCTTCTCTTTTTCTTTCATTGAGAAATATTTCTCTTTCCAACCTGCTAATAAGGCATTTTGTGAGAAGCCTTAGTACATCTCCAACTCTGCTGCTTCCCTTATTCTTTCTAGGTGAATGTTGAAACTCTGAATCTATGCTTATTGCCCCAATTTATATCCTGCCATGGAAAGTAATTATAATGTCAGATTGTTGAGATTCTGTTTTCTTCGTTTTTTCATAGGGGCAAAGTAGACTTTTGTCCAAATATATTTTTCTTTCCAAAGTGAATTGGGGCTTTCTGTTTGAATCAATACATTATATTACCTATCATTTTTCCAACTCTCTCAAGACCCATAGGGAAGTCCTTCATTCCTTGGATGTCTGTCACACTCTCACTGTATACTTAAATGTCATGGTACTGTTTTATTAGGACCAACGTTTATTCCTGACTTTCTAAGACCCTTCTAAAAATGAGTTTCTCCGAGTGGAGAGTAGCAGCCCTTTAGTTTTTTTGTAAGGTAACCAAAGAGTCATGCCTTCATTCATTTGTGTTGACTCTACAGGAGCAGCACTGCTTACCTTTCTATAAAGTACAAGGTATTCCTATGCTGGGTAACTGTATAACCTCTTTCCTTCAACTTCATCCAGCCTCTATAAACTGGATCTACATCTCCGGAGAAATGCAACCTTTGGAAGAATGGTCCTATTTTCAGTCATTTTATGAGACCCTCTTCCAGATTAAAAGTGTGATGTTTACCCATATGTGTGAATCACAGATGACCACTCAGAGGATTGTAATTACAGGCAATAACCCATTTTCCTGTCTAGTATTCTGTCCATCAAATCACCATTGTAAATCCAGAATGCTGGGAAGCTATTTATTTAAGACTATCGTAAAATAAATAATTAAGTGGGTGAAGAGATCAGCATCTCCAGGGAAGCAGTTAGCCAACATCCATAAGGGAGTAGGGAGGTCTTTTAAGTGGCAGCCTCCTGACATGTTCATCACTGACCATTATACCCTGAATTGTGCAGAAAATTGAATTCCTTACTTCAATTGTAAGTTGTGTGTATGTACGATTCTTAACTCAAGTGGTTTTCTTTCTATGCTTTTTTCTATGGTTATGATTGCTTTGAGTAGTGGTATTCTGAGCCCAGGGGTGAGATGGCTTATCAGTTAAAGACACTGAGCTTGTCAGCCGGAAAATTGACAGTCTGGGTTCAAGACCCAAATGCTGTACAATGGGGTAAGCTCCCATTCCTTACCCCAGTTCCTGCCCCCCTAGCAGTTCAAAAGCTTGCAAATGCAAGTAGATAAATAGGTATAACTTTGGTGGGAAGTTAACAGAGATCTGTGTGCCTCGGCGTATAGTCATACTGACCACATGACCACAGAAGTGTCTTTGGACAATGCTGGCCCCCCGCAGCTAAGAAACAGAAAAGAGCACTGCACACAAGGGAGACCTTTATATTTTGTTACGAACCATGGCTCCCTGACTGACATTCTTCTGCGGCAGTAAATGAAAACATAAGGCGACTCTGCATTTTGCCTGCTCAGATAATGTCATTCTCTGTCATGCTATACACCTCATGTAAACTATTCCGGCAGATAAATTTCTCAAAGCACAGTTGGCCCTTGAGTTAGTAAAGTGCCTTCGCGGACGAGCAAGAGAACATGGTAATGAAAATATTCCTGGCATCGTCATCTCATTGGTTTCCATTATCATGATTGTAATTTATTCCCCGAGAGACTTATCAACATGTCTAGGCCCACAAACACCCTGCTGTGAGTATTTCCAACTAGCCCCAAGGGAGGTGACTACCATCTCAAGGCCAGCAGCCCTGTGGGATAGAAATGACTGTTGTGTTTCAGCCAGAAGAGCTCTGGAGCCTGCATTTAATATGTGCTTTTATCAGGAAGAGGACAGACCGTGCTTCCTGGGGAGCGTATAGTTTCTTTCCCTTGAGCTGTGGGTGATCCTGTGACTACTAAGCTTATAGAGAGTTTTCTGGGCAATTTCCAGGGAAACCAGAGTGGAGGAGGTGGATATCATCATGGCATTAATGGAAGCAAACCCTGGCCTAATGAGCTGTGATTCTCCCTGAATTGGGTTCACAGAGGCAGGAATTTCCATAATTGATCTCCATACTGCATGTCACACAGTCGGAGCACCCGGGAATCCATAAAAAAGTGGTAAGAGGCTGTGAATGCAAGGAGTGGGGAGGGGAAGGAACATCTGTGCTTGAGATGGAGCTCTCTTTTGCAGCAATTGGTGAAGAGGGTTTTCCATGAATGCAATCCTGGCCAGCAGGTACAAAGGATATGGGGCTTTATGCAATCCTTTAGCTGTAATCATCCTCTTCTTCTTTAAAAAAAAAACATTCCTTCTCTTCTGCTACAAAATGTTTACAGCATTTCAAGGGTTACAAGCAGTCAGGTTAAAACACCTGGGGTGCAGAGAACTTTGTTAGTATTCCACAGCCATGAGACTTATATATCCTCCTGCAGTTCTGGAACTCTCCTGTTGCCCCAGCCTTGCACCCCTTGGATAACTTTAATAAACAGTTTCAAACAGAACTCATAAAGAGTGGCAGTCTGACAAGAATCAGCATTTTTTGCAAAGCCTGCGCAGAACTAGAGTTTTTAGCAGGAATATGGGAACAAAAAATGAGCAGCAATGCAGAGGCTTCCTTCAAGCAATGTTGGCTTGGCTCATAGTAGTGGGGAAGCTAAAGCTTTTATTACAAAAACAAAGATGGCATCTTCTGGTGATCTAAATGAGCTACTCCAGAGGATTCCTTCTATGAGTGTGCCTCCAGATGGAGTGGAATAGAGTTTTCTAAATTCCCAGTCAGGGTAGGAAAGGCTAGATTAAAATTTACCCTCTTAAGAGGATAATTGCGAAACTAAACCATCACTCAAAGGCCCATCATAGGAAGGCCAGAAGCATAAAACGTGAGAAACAAATACAAGCAGAACATTTTGCTCTACCCATTTCACTAGCCGCTGTTTCTTTCGTTCACTTATGCATGGATCATACTGTCATTCTGTTTTCAAATTGCAGGCAAATTTCTGGAAAGTCCTAGGAAGATAATAACACATTTTCAGAAAGGATGCTGCCAGTCAGTGAGCAAATGGCATTGGCTGTGGGTGCGTTTGTCATAAGAATAATTGATTTTATTTTTTCCGCCACACTCTTTTCTTAAAGAGGCCAAACAAGGGGGGGCGGGGAAATGGGCTTGTGATTCCAAAGGTACCACAGCTGTCCTATTCGCTTTTCTAAAGGTCTGGAGAGGGAGACTACGCCAAGCAGGTGTACACTTGGAAAGCCTTTTACCAAGTGGGGGCCTGAGAGACATTTTGCTTTCCTCAGATAGGAATTCACTTAAGAAAAACATAAAAATAGCTGACAAGGTCATTGTTCTCTATTAGACTCACACTGGAGAAAATTCCACATAGGTTCATCTTCAATCTCAAAAGACAAGAGCATTTGGTGAAATGCCATCTGCTAAATCTTATCTATTATGCCCACATGCCAGAGCCAGGAACTAAAGCTAAAAGCTTGAGAAAGCGGTAGTAGGTAGCAATAATAACGCTCAGTTTATCTAGCACTTTTAAACGTTCAAAGCACTTTGTCTACGTTGTCTCCATAATCCTTTTAAATTGTCCTGTAGTATGGCTGTGGTTGATATTTATTTGGATGCCATCAGGTCGCGTTCAGTTCCTAAGGATTACACAGACAAACACGCATCAACTTGACCTGCCTCTAGTAAAAATGTATAGCTTCTCCAGAAGAGCGCTGGATCGCTTTATCCTTCACAGTCTTTCTCTGAATTTGTCAGTGCCTTCCTCTGTAAAATTAATCTCTTTACTTCTCTGACCCCATGTACATCTTTACTCTTGAACCCCAGAAAATAAAAATATCTGCCACCTTCATTTTTGCCAACAACTGAAAGTTAGGTATGCATATTGCTCGATGTTAGTGATGTCTTCTTAATACTGAACACTAGGCAAGATTTGCCATTTTCCGCTTTTTGTTTCATAATGAACTTTTCTAAAATATTCTCTGTGTATCTCAGAAATCAGGAGCCTGGTAACCAGTGGTAGCATTCAACTAATTTAACAATCGGTTCTCTGCCCTAATGATTTCTTCCAACAACCAGTTCACCAAACTGCTCAGAAAGTTAACCACCGGTTCTCTCGAAGTGGTGCGAACTGGCTGAATCCCACCACTGCTGGTAACCCATTCTCAACCTAATGTGCCTGGAGGCATCTGACGAAGTTCATGTAACTCATGAACGTCCATGCCTTTTAATCAACTGTATTGGTCTGAAAAGGAGCTACAGCACTCTTCCTGATTTGGGGCTATCATAGACTAACAGCTCCCCTCCTACAATGCCTATCTCACACTGTTAAGTGCTTCAATTCTTTATTTTATTTCCAGCTGTCCGGGTTTTTTTCCAACCCTGCCATTCTTGTAACCTATTTACTGTACAGGTTTGATAGATGTGGGAATAATATGCATCCTTTTCTCAGTCCCTCTAAAGTTCAGTAGCTTCTTATCCATTGTACAAGGTTTCTTTACAAAGAATAACCCCATGTTCTGGCACATCCATTAGCCTTAATATATTCCACATTCTGGCATAATCCACATAGTCAAAGGCCTTGCTGCAGTCAATAAAGCATAAGGAAAGCTTATATTCTCTTGCTCTCTCCATTATCCATATTACATTAGCTAACTGATCCCGTGCCCCTTTCCTGAAACCTGCCTGTTCAGTTATCATTTATCCCTCCATGGATGGCTCTGAGTTTTTTGTAAGAACTGAAACAAATATTGTAGTTTAAGGAATTAGTGCAAAGTTCCAGTCATTTGAACATTTTCTTGCATCACTTTTCTTCAGTATTAGATATCTACTCCAAGTTTTTCCGATGTCTAGGTCACACAGTATTGTTCCATATTTGCTGATATGCAGCTGTTAACTCTTTATCTTTCTTTTCTGCAATTTTAAACCAGTTGTTGGGTCTGTGCCTAGTGCTTTACTTTTTGATTGCTGGTGTATTGCTTGTTAAACCTCTCCAACTTTTTTCTGTAATTCTATAATCCTGTTTGTGAAGGGGATTTTACAGTATAGTCTTTCCATCTTCATTTAATCGTATTTGCTTCCGTTAGATCTCTTCCATGATAATCTTGAATATTCCTATCTTAGCAACACATATCTCTGTGACCTCCTTAAAAACATCTCTCATTTTTCTTTTTCTTGTTATTTTCTTCTAGCGGCTGACATTCTTGATTGAGATATCTTACATTGTCCTTTCTTGCTTGATGTTGAAAATCTGCGTTCAGTCACTGTTGCCCAAGGCTTTCATCTTCTGTCTTTCCTTGGCTATCATGATAACTTGTTTTGAAAAGCACTTAGATCTTTTCCTCTTTGAAATTTGGAAAATATTTTTTCTATTTCGGTTTTCATGATGTCTCATCTCTTCTTGTGGCTTTTCAGTTTTTCTTTCACAGAAGGTAAGTGTAAAACGAATCTATTCCTTTATTACTTAAATTTAACCTATGCATTTAAATTTATGCATCCTTGAGGAGCACCCGGAGACTCCAACTGGTCCAGAATGCGGCCGCGCGGGTGGTGATGGGGACGACTCGGCGATCCCATGTAACACCTCTCCTGCACGAGCTGCACTGGCTCCCAGTGGTCTTCCGGGTGCGCTTCAAGGTATTAGTTACCACCTTTTGAGCGCTCCATGGCTTAGGACCTGGGTACTTACGAGACCGCCTTCTGCCGCCAATAGCCTCCCACCGACCAGTACGCTCCCACAGAGAGGGGCTCCTCCGGGTGCCGTCGGCCAAACAATGCTGGCTGGCGGCCCCCAAGGGGAGAGCCTTCTCTGTGGGGGCACCCACCTTCTGGAACGAGTTGCCCCCAGAGATACGGCAGATCCCAGATCTTCGCACCTTCTGCGGTGCCCTAAAGACATTTCTGTTTTATCAAGCCGGACTGACCTGACCTACTCTTTTAAATTGTTTTAACTTAAATTGTTAAATTATGGGTTTAAATACAGGGGTTTTAATTGTGGGCCAAATTGATTTAAATTAGATTTTAATACTGTTTTAAATTTTGTATTTTTTTGTATTTTATTAGCTGGCTGTTCACCGCCCCGAGTCCTTCGGGAGAGGGGCGGTATACAAATATAATAAATAATAATAATAAAATAATTTGATACAAATAATTCATGGTCTGTTCCACAATCTACATCTGGAAGTATCCTGGCTGATTAGATTACACTTCTCCATCTTCTGTTTCCTCCATTTGATTCTAATGCTAGACATTTAATAACATCCATGTACAGAATATACATTTATATTGCCTGAAGCAGTTGTTGGCAATATGTTTTAGGGGTTTTTTGCAAAATTATATTAAACCATTTGTTGTATTACTATACTTACTCAATTCAAAGCTTCCTGTAATTTCAGGTTCCTTCATTTCTCCATTACTTATTAATAATACTTTATCGTTTCTTGATGTTTCACTTAACATCTTTTGTTACAGGTAGTCCTCAATTTACAACAATTACAACAACTGAGCCCAAAATTTCTGTTGCTAAGTGAAACATTTATTAAGTGAGTTTTGCCCCATACTATGACCTTCCTTGCCACAGTTGTTAAGTGAATCACTGTGGTTGTTAAGTTAGTAACACAGTTGTTAAGTGAATTTGGCTTCCCCATTGACTTTGCTTGTCAGAAGATTGCAGAAGTGGATCACATGATTCCAAGGCACTGCGACCGTCTTAATCATGAATCAGTTGCCAAGCATCTGAATTTTGATCACATGATCATGGGGATGCTGCAATGGTCATGTGAAAAACTGTCATGGGTCACTTTTTTCAATGCCGTTGTAACTTCGAATGGTCACTAAATGAACTGGTGTAAGTCAAGAACCACCTGCATTTGTCATAGAATTCCTCAGTGTCTTCCATTTTTTTCTCTGTTTTCTTTTTTTGTTTTCTTTTTTTCCTTCAACAGAAAGGAGAGGGGGAGGAAAAAACACTGTCCCCAAGATCTGCCTCCGACAGAACCAAAAACTGTAATATTTAACAGGAAATAAGAGCCTATAGCAGTGATGGCTAACCTTTTTGCCATCGTGTGCCAAAAGCGGGGGGAGCATGGGGGGTTGTACATGTGTGTGCCCACACCCATAATTCAATGCCCCCCATCCCCCCCGCGCATGCATGTGCGACCCCCCCTGTGCTCCCCCTGCTTTTAGCGTGTGATGGCACAGTGGAGCCGGTAGGCCCGTTTTTCACCCTCCCCAGGCTCCAGAGCCTCTCTAGGAGCCTGGGGAGAGCGACAACAGTCTTCCCCCCCCCCCCCGAGGCCCTCTGGAGGCCAGAAACAGCCTGTTTCCCGAAAATCAGCTGGCACTGGAGGTGAGCTAGGGCAATTCTTGCGGGCCCACAGATATGGCTCCACATGCCACCTGTGGTACACGTGCCATAGGTTCACCATCATGGGCCTATAGAATGCAATGGGATTTACTAAAGTCATATTTATCACCCCATATTCACTACATTTTTTCCCCACAAATTCTCTTTGTCCAAATGTATGTGTGTATCCATCTGCAAAGAGATGAGCAGCTACGCTCAGGATGTGTTCATTGATGGCTTTACATCAAAGAGGAGGGACAACTTAGTGGAGTATTACAGGTCTTTGTGCACAATTTCTTTCTGCAGTTCAAACATTTTAGGAATTATCAGAATGAGAGTGAAGGGGCAATGTTTAATAAAATGTAGCTGACACAGAACTAAAAGGGTTATACTGGGCTATAGAAATCAGACTGAGAACTCAAAAGGGTTTTGGCAGGCTGGAACAATGAATGGAAAAAAATTACCATTGAATTGTAATTGTATATGATAACACCAGAGCAATATTTATTACATGGAGTATAAAAATATTTGCATTTATTTTCAATTTAATTTTAATTAAATTCATAATAAAATTATTTTTGTCCTGACCCATACACATTTTGGAGTATGCCTTCTAGCACACCATTCAAAAATGAAAAATTTCTTGACTGAAACACATTGAAATTCAACGAATATACCGTATTTTCCGGCGTATAAGACGACTGGGCATATAAGACGACCCCCTACTTTTCCTATTAAAATATAGGGTTTGGGCTATACTCGCCGTATAAGACTACCCCTCAATGTTGTCGGCGCTCCTATAGCATCATCGGTCAGCGCCGGCAACTCAGATTCGGGAAGCTGTGCCGATCTCATCAAGGCTGCATGCTGCTGAATGCTGGACCCAGCTGGTTGCTGCGCGGAGCTTCCCCCACCATCCCAGGCATCCAGGTGGATATTACTGACGCTCCGACTTCCCCAGACAGCTGGGGCTCGCCATCACTGGGGGTCAGCTGGGGAAGTTGGAGCGTCGGTAGGCTTATACCTGGCGTATAAGACGACCCCCGACTTTTGAGAGGATTTTCCTGTGTTAAAAAGTAGTCTTATACGCCAGAAAATACGGTAAGTATAATTCAGGGTGTCCTCCTGGATTCACGGTTGTCTCTGGAAGATCATGTAACGACCGTGACCAGGGGGGCATTTGCCCAGGTTCGCCTTGTGCGCCAGTTGTGCCCTTACTTGGACCAAGATGCCCTACGCACCGTTACTCATGTGCTGGTCACCTCCCGTCTTGACTACTGCAACGCTCTCTACCTAGGGCTGCCCTTGAAAACCACTCGAAGGCTTCAGCTGGTGCAGAATGCAGCTGCGCTGGTTGTGATGGGAGCCCATGTTACATCCCTCCTGCGCGACTTGCATTGGTTACCAGTTGCCCTTCGGGTGAGGTTCAAGGTGCTGGTTATTACCTACAAAGCCCTTTATGGCCTAGGCCCGAGATATTTGTCAGACCCTCTGCAGCCAGTAACAATCCCCAATCGCCCGGTGCGTTCCCACAGACAGGGCCTCTTCAGGGTGCCGTCAGCCAGACAGTGTCGGCTGGCGACCCCCAGTGGGAGAGCTTTCTCTGTGGGTGCTTCCACCCTCTGGAACCAACTTCCTTTGGAGCTCTGGATGGCCCCTGACCTTCACTCGTTCCGCCACGATTTGAAGACCTGGTTGTTCCGTAGCCTGGACTGATGGGGGGGTTTCGTAATTGAATTTTAAATTGTTTTAAATTGGAATTTTAATTTTATATTGTTTTAATGAGGAACGATGCATTTCTGCCATTGTGAGTCCTTGGAGATATGGCAGCATATAAATTGCATTATAAATAAATAAATAAATAAACTATATGTATGAAAATATCAGACAAACAAATTGAAAGAGAACCAGCTTGGCATCCGTACATTTTTTAAAATATCTAGATTTATTATTGGATTACAGATGGATGATGTCCTGCTGTAAAACATAAATTTTAGTTGCATTAAGAAAAATTCCAGATCGTGAGAAAAGTCCTAGTCTGCTCCATTCTGCATCACATAGCTGCTTCAGAAGCATTAATCCACATTTGAAGAAGGCTTCTGGTAAATGAAAGTGCATCTGCAAAAGAGCCAGCAGCATGGCAAGGAATTGCAAAGCCCAGACCTCTAAGCTTAAAAGGACTGGCTATCTGTAGTCATGAGAAGAGAAGATTAAGGAGAAGCATGACAGCTGTTTACCAGGATATGAAAATCTGCCATGCAAAGATGGATTAGTCTTGGTATGTTTTGTTCCAGAGGGCAGGATCACAACCATTTGGTTGAAAGTTTAGGGCTAAGACTAGAAGAAATTCTTGGGTGTCGGAGTTGTTCAAAAGTTGTACCAGGAAGTAATGATCTGGCTTTCAGCTTGTTGGACCAAAGGAAAATGGAAAGCTGTGTGGCGTTATTACATGGCTGTGATTTTTCATGTCCCTGTAATGCAAAGCAGGATCACTTTCGAAATGTGTTCCCATTTTGCCTCAAAGAGCTGATTGTTTGGTTTGTTCAAACCAAGTGGAGAGAAAAGTCAGATTGTGATATTACAGGACTTCAGCATTGCATTTGCATTCAAAGCTGGATGAGTGTCAAATTTTGCTCCCATACTGCTTGGAGAAGCCAATAGCAAAATCAAGATTTTCTACAGTTGCTGCTAGAAAAATAAAGTGCCTGTCTAAAATGAACATGGAAAAAAGGTATGAAGGGAGGCCCCAAAAATAAAATTTAAGATTTCAGGAATTATACAAAGCTAAACGAACAAACAAATTTCATTTATCAGTTTAAGAGGCATATGACACCACAGAATTTGAGAGCTTCTGGCTTAATGATTTAATGCTGTAACATGTGCAATATGGAGCTTATAGAGCCTGCGCAATTCAATAGTTTTATGATTAAAATGAATTAAGGATGCCTTAGTCTCTGGAAAAACTAATACACTTCTGGTCTTAATCCACTATACTGAAGTGACTGCTACACTGGAGGAGTTAAATTCAACTGCAGCAATTAGATAATAGTAATTATAAAATTTGAATATATTATAAATGTATACAAGTTTGACTAAGCTCTTCACTGGTGAAGTTGGATTTTGTGATTACTTTTTCTCCACACTTCCAAAATATGTATAGATGCTAAATATTTTGTAGACCCTATCGTGGGATATTTTCAGCTTTAGTTTTCAATTGGATGAATTCTATCCTATTGCTATCAATGAAATCATAGCCTGTTGTTAAAAGATAAAGACACTTGGATTCAACTATTTTAGATTTATAACGGTTTGGCCTCTCTCATCCCCCAGTTATTAAAACTCATCCAGCAATCTAAGAGCCAAATACTCTGCGGAGTATAACCCAGCTAGAATAACTAAAAGTTTCCCTGAAAGAGATAGCTTATGTATAAGAGTTTGGACTGCCTTTTCAGTAGTTGCACACCCCACAAGAAAGGATGGTCCAAACATATGACAGACAGGTCAAATGTGACTGTATTTATTGAAGGACTTAACTCCTTTTGGCGTTAATATAAACCTGAGAATCTCAGTGAAGTGGTGTGCAATGCTGTAAGACATGCCAGCTGCCCCAATCACATGTTTGTTCTTTCACTTCTACGCAAATGATATGATCTGTTAAATTATGGGATTACACGAGTCCACTCTTCCAATGGAATTAAATGCTGCAGGATGGATATAGTTGCTGCGGTTTCATTTCATTTCCATATATCTTCTACATATTCATATTTTTTTTATTATTTTTTCCTGCTGTTCATTTTCTCCCCACCAACAACCAGTATTTTGAGGTTGGGTAAGTAAATACACATTGCTCAGTTTTAATAAGGAGTAAAAAAGAAAGAGAAATCTTGTTGCATCTCATTTAACTTTAGGACCACGGAGAGAGGTTGAAAAATGGTATTCCCTGGACTTTCATTCTTCTAATGTCTTTTCCACCTTCTTACTAAAGAAGTTCAATTAGTTCCATAAAATGGTGGACAACCACCTGGGCTCTCTCTGAAAATTTCCTGGGATATGTCAGGGGAGGGAGGGGGGACGGGTTTCCCAATGCAGTGGCTTAGGAAATCAGGCAGAAAAGGCCCTGCCAAAAGAATCAAAATTCTTAAGGCAGCTCAAGGAAGCTTGTTTTCTCATTTGGAGAAACATTTGGTTATAAACATACTAAAAGTAAATGATGTGGTAGAAGACAGATTGCTTTTGAGCATATATTCTTTGCTAGGGTTTTTCTTTTTTTGGCCAAAATTTGTATTTGCATAATGTAAATGCAGTGAATGAGAATACAGTATTCTGTAGGCACCTTCCTGCCCCCTTCACACCCAAAATAGCCTTCAGGTGCAGACTACCCCCTGAAATTGCATCCAAGTTCAGAGTTGGTGGACATGCAAGGACCTATCTACAATATGGTTGTCCAGCATTTAGGCTTGCCTGAGCTGCTTTGAATGTATAAGAATTGCCTTGGGTGGCATATAAAATATATAACATAGTTAATGTTTATAAATAATAAACTTCCTTTATTTTTTAATATTTGTATTATCTTGTGCTGCCATATTACTAGCAGTCCAGGCACACATGTAGCCTGTGAATCACAGTTGGATATTCCTGGCCTAGAACCTATATTGCTTAGCTTTGATTGGGTGATAAATGTGAAAAGAAAACATAGTTAACTTTATTCTGTTCCTTAGCCATTATTTCAACTTCCAAAATATCCCATCTGGCTTCCTCTTGTGGTCAAGCAACTCTTGAAAACTCCACCCAACTGGAACACAACATCCTAATGTTTAGCAAGCATATTCTGGACTGTTTAGCTAGCCGGTATTTGTACAGTGGGATTCTGGGGAGAACCCAGACTTTTGCTTGCAATTGCCATAGTGAGAGTCAGATTGCAGTTTTTCTAGCTTTGGAATTAAGTGAAACGAATAGGGACTCTCTTGTGAGCCTGAAGGCAGACTGCCCTGCAAAACTGTCTGGTGCCTGTCACCCTAGCGCTGCTTAATCCTGGCAAGGCTGACTGGGAGGAATATGGCGAGGGCAGAGAGCAGTGAGAATGCCTGGAGGCTCAGCACCAGGACGGAGAAAGCTGGCACCTCACAGGTTAATTACATGAGCGGCCAGTTCCCTTATTGACAGGGTAGCTTAGAAAATGCTGAGGTAGGACATACACTGCAGAGTGTCAGAGCCGCGGGAGCTTCTGCTCCCAGATGCTTGCCTGCTTCTCTCTCTCTTTCTCTCTCTCTCTCTCTCTCTCTCTCTCTCTCTTTCCCTTACTCTTTCTCTCTCACACACATCCCCACAGCACAGTCCCTGCACATACCTCCCCAGCAAGCCTGTCAACTTAACCTGCTTTTCCGTCAGCAGAGATACCTCTTCTCTGATGGGAGCTAGCCAGCCCTACTCCAGCTCTGTGACAAGAACAGGTTTGGGCTCTGCTTCTTGGCCTTTTCTCTCTAAGCATCGGGTATTTTGTGCTCAATCCACCCTAATCTACTGATTGTTGCTCCCTTACTTTCTTGGTCCACCTGGAACACTTCACTCCTACCATCCCTCTCTGCAATCCCTGCACGAAGCTGGCACATCGGATACCCATGGCCGGCTCTGAGGCACAGAGCGGCCTGCAGCCTTTGTCAAGAAGGCTGTGCCTGTGAAAGGGGAAAACCCAGTCGGCATCCCAGGACAGAGGACCAGGGTGGGGGAGATATCCAGCGACCTGAGACAGATCACCTCTCCGTGGCTCTGTGGACATCCTGGCTGTCAGCATGATGATGTATTTCTGGGTAGGTCCCTGTTTTGGGTTGGGTAAATCCCGGTTAATTTTTTTGTGTGTGCTGTTGGTCGCTTTCAGAGTTTTGCAGACTGTTTGGTAGATGATGTTACCAACTAGGAGCTTTTGCTCCGACTTATTCTTCCGGGTGGGTGTGGATCCCTGAATTTAGATTCTGCTTGCCTGTTCTAGATCATGTGAATTTCAGTGGGTTTACTGCTTGATTCCATTTGCCTAACTGAATATCGGATGATACTTTTGATGTTGTTGCCCAGAAGATATTCCTCCATTTTTTCTTTTTTGGAAGAAAGTTAGCATCCTATTTTCTTCGTCTAATTTATTGTCATGGAAATAAATGGGGGGAAAAACCTTCCTAAGATGGTAGTATCTACAGAGGTGTATTGCATTTACAGGCCATTATGGGCATGGATCCCAGTTGGACATATAGGTTCTGCCTGCTACTCGCTCTCTTTGTTTCTCCATCCAGAGCTCACTAAACTTGCATGTGATGACAGCTAAAATCTTCAAGGAGAAGAGCCAACTCCAGTTGCATATATTAAGTTGAAGTGAAATACACTGGGATGACAGGTGCATCGTCATCTGGTATCCTAGATGGATGTGGTGTAAATGTAGATTGGAGTGATATGGAATCTTACAGCAGCCTATGGCTTCTCAGCCATTTTTGTGAGCATCATGTCTGAATTTGCAGCATTTAAATCCACATGCCATAGATTGCCGGGGCCAACTGGAAGCCTGTCTAGTCTTTGCCTTCTGCTGCACCATTTTCCTTGTGCAAAAAAGATAAATGGTTAAAACTGGAAGAAAGGCACAGTGCAACGGGATTATGGATGACCGGACTGAATCTTGGTTTTTCACTCTTCATAATACTAGTGAATTTTAAGGCATAAAAAAGGGAAAGCATTCTGATAACCAGGAATATTCTTCAAGCTTGAATGTGTGCATGGTGAGAATGAATCAAGATGCTGCTGGAAATAGCGTCTTGCTTCAACTCACTCCAAAGATGCCATAATGTTTCCTAAGAAAACGAGTTCCAGGTGTTTTGCTTGGAACCAGTACTTCCCTCCCTACCCATATTTTACAACTTTATTTTAAATAACATCAGTCTTTCTCTCTTTCTCTTTCTCTCTCTCTCTCTCTCTCTCTCTCTCTCTCTCTCTCTTTCTTTCTTTCTTTTTGGATGAAAGTTATCACCCTATTTTCTTCTTCTAATATATTATTGTGGAAAGTGCAGATTTCCTATTCTAAAATTGATTGGACCACCTCAGAACCCATAAACCTAACTAATGCCAGTTAATAGGAGGAGCCACAGTGAAATTTGCTAAATTGTTGGAGAAGCATGAATGATCACTATTGTAGAGTGGGTGACAATGTGACTTGGGGATAGTGAGTTACACAGATTCTCCGAACAAGTCTGCCATAAGAACACCCTGTGGTCGATTGTTTTCTGGTACTAACAAATGGACTAAGAATTGCTAAACTTCGAGTTTGCTTGTTTGAAAAGCAGACTGCGGCAAGTCCTGAGCAATTCCCTATTTAAAGAACAGGTTTTACTGTTTTTGTAATTATTATGAGAGAGAAGGCATGGGCCTTTCTGCATTCTCTCTCCCATGATGAATGCATGTGTACTTCTGCCATTTTGTGAGAGGAAGGGCTGCCAGTTTGGTTTAGTGGTTAAAGCACTGGACTAGAAATCATGGGACCATGAATTCAAATCTTGCCTTAATCACGAAAACCAGCTGAGTGACTTTGGGCCAATCACTCTCTCTGTCAGCCCAATCCACCTCACAAGATTGTTGTTGTGCGGAAAATAGGAGGGGAAGGTATGTTGGATATGTTCAGTTATTTGTAAAACTAATAAACGCAGGATACATATTAAATAAATAAGTAAATTACTGGATTGCACAACAGATGCAAGAGTTCTGAATCTAGTCAGGGAATGCTTCTTCCACAAGTTGCTTGTATCTAATTATGAGTCTCATAGGACACTTCCTAGCCATTCTCAGTGGTTTTTGGGTCTGCAGCACTGATTGTGAACCAATCACTATCTGTCTTTTTAAATGGTAATTTTATTAAACATTACAATTAAAATGATATAAACTAAGAAAAATAAAAGAATGAAAAGAAAAAATAGAAAGTGCAAAAAAGATAGAAAGAAAAATAGAAAACAATGTATAAGAATATAGAAGAAAAACATGTAAAGTGACTTCCCCCTTCATCACATATATAAACAATTTTAGTAACTTATCACCTTCTTTAAAAATACAACAAATGATATCTTCTTCTCATATCTCAGTTCTTATCTATAAACAAACTTCACTGTTCGGTCCTGATCTGCAAAAGTCCATTGTGGATTACCAGAGGTAGAAATCTATTTTAAATTTGACCAAATAAACCAACTTTAAATTCCTTTCTTTAACTTTTAATAAACTTTAATCCCTTCAAATGATGTGCTAGAATCTGATTTCTTTCATTTTTTTCTTCATCCCTTCTAACAAAATTCTTCAAAACTGTAACAGATTCCTTCTGTAAATCCAATTTAGGAAAGTTATCCAAGACAGTCTTTCAGTTTGTTATTTATATATCCATTATATTTATTTATTCAAAAAGTATGGCCACCCAACTCATTGAGTGATTCTGAGTGGCTTACAAAGATAAAAAACCAATATAAAAACAGTTAAAAAGCAATACCCACCCAATACCCCAAGCAAAAGCAATCAAATAAACAAATACAATTTAATTATGAAGACATCATCCTGTTTCATTTTTGTATCTGGTGAAGCAACTTTTTCTATATCATTGTTGTAGCCTGGTACTTTTAAATATATTTTCAAATCAGTCTAAGTCTTGTCTGGTAAAACATGTTCCTCTTCCATAAAATAGATTAAAGATAATCTATCTATAATGATTGACATTCCTAAAATTAATTTCTGGATCCATTGTTCACAAATATATTTCAATACATCCTATGTTAAAGTATTTTGTTCTATTTTATATTTATATTCAATATAATATATTTTATATTAATAAAATACAATATATTAATCAGCCAAATCTGTTCTTCTCCTTTAATTGTAATTTTCAGTTCTCACTAGTGTCCAACCTTTAAAGTCCAATTCTATTGTATATGGGTTTTTTTAAAAAAAAGAAAAATCAAAATAACAGCATTTTTCCATGAAAAGGATTCTTATAAATTGATTTCAGAATTTTATTTCAAATGCTTCTTGATCTTTGTCCATGTATAACTTTCCAAAAACAATATTGTAAATCACTAATTTTGCTGTTTATTCCAAAAAGAAGGAGAAGGAAGAGAGAGAAAAGGAGGAGAATTTTAAAAAATCCTTAAACTTGTATTGAAAACTTCTTTCACTAAGGATTGAGGGAAACTCACCTATCAGATTTGTGCTATAAAGTTTGTTGCTCCAAAGGTTTCTAATACCTGAAAAGCAGTTAACAAGCAATTCCCAAAAGTAATTAGAAAAGGAAGTATGTGAATCCTGTGTCCATAAAAGCACCAACTGCTCTTTGGGCAAAAATGGTGTTCCTTTGTCTCCCAGAGCTCTAAACCCATCAGACACCACTGACTTGTGGTTTCCTCGCAAGGAGTGACTGGAGCACTTGTGAGCAATTCCAAGTCCTCTTCCTGTCCAGAGAATGATCCATTTGCCGGCTCTTCATTCCACTTTTAACAAAGCTGTCTTCCATTCACTAGTCCTTCCCTGGAAGTCCTACCATATATCTGCCTTCAGGTATGTGTGCTATTTGTGTGTATGTATGGAGGAAGAGGTGCATAAAATATAATCTCTCTCTTGCTTTGGGAATAACAATGAAATATTTCTTAGGAATAGCTTTGTTCAAAAAAGAATAAGGACATCAACAATCTTAGGATTCATTAATGCCTGATTTTGGATTTACCTAAGTAACAGCCATAGCCAAGAATCAACAATCCCTCTTTCTGTTTCTTGGAAAAGCCTATTCACTATCCTGAGTAGTATGCTGAGTAGGGCAATTAATTAACTGATTGATTAAATTGGCCCTGCAGTATTGCAGGACTCCTTCTACACATCAGAGTCCCAGGAACTAAATCTTAGAAATTGAAGGCAGGATATATTAGGAGCCAGGGGCACACAATTGGGGTAGCGGTTTTAGAGATGGACAAGAAGCAAGAACTATTGAAGACTTAATGTCATTTACCTCCAAGCTGTCTGCATATCCATTCAGATGAAATCTCCTTCTGAGGAGACAATAATTAATAAGGTAGCAGGGGTGGTGATTGTTTCTGCTTGGCTATATAAGGGATATGGAGGGTAAGATTTGTATTCCAATACCTAATGACATCAGGTTGAAGAAATCCGTGTTGATGGATCTGCTTAAGATGAAATGAATCTGTTTCTTTCCCATGGGGCTTGTATGCTTGGTCAAAAAAACACCACCACAAAGTTCTGGGGTGCCCACCCTTTCTAGAAGACATTATGCCCTGAGATATCCAAGTTATGTTTGACAGGGGGGAAAGATTGAGAAATACCCCTGCCACCCATAATAATTACCAAGTGTGTTACTGCACCATTTTAGAGATATGAGCTTGACTCACCCTTTTGTTGGGTAGATTGCTGAGATAATGAGTTTGGACAATAAACATGCGGTGTCAATTAAGAATAGTAATAGCGAATGTGTGAAGAGGTCTGGGAAGGGCAAAACCTCTTTGTCTTGGTGAGACACATAATGAATAGTGGCGGGTTTGGGAGAATGCCTATTCACAGGTGGCAGGAAATCATTTTCTAAGAACAAAGAGATTGGCACCCATTTTTTTTTTCCTTGCCCATCATACACACCTGACTTTCTTCAAATCTGAGCTTGCACTGCCTAACGCTATCTTCCACTTTGTATTAGCACAGGAGCTGAAACACTTAGAAAACGTGATCTTGGAAATTGTTCTGAATCAGACAGTGTACATCTGGGGAGGGCCTGGGGTTACTGTGTTCAAGAGATTATTAATTAATTAATTAATTATTGAATTGATTGATTGATTGATTGAATTTATATTGCCATCTATTCACCCATGGCAACTCAAGGTGGCTTACGGAATATAAAACCACATTTAAAACAATAAAAACTAACAAAAAGAATCCAATAAATTAATATAGTACAATATAACAAAATCACCTCCCACCCCCCACCCCGGCGACAGCAGATCACACGAGCCATTTAATGGGCTCCATCCCACTCTGGGTTCCCCAGGCCCACTGGCAGAACCAGGTCTTCAGCGCCTTCCAGAAGAATATTACAGTGGGGGCCATTCTAATCTCTGGGGGAATGATGTTCCAGAGAGAGGGAGCCACCATGGAGAAGGTCCTTCTTCTGCGTCCCACCAGGTGTATCTCCCTCGGGGATGGGACCTGCAACATTCCCTGCCTCCCCGCTCTGATAGACTGGGTAGATGTGACCAATAAGAGACGGTCCCTCAGATAACCTGGTCCCAAGCCATGAAGGGTTTTAAAGGTGACAACCAGCACTTTGAATTGCACCCGGAAGCAAATCGGCAACCAATGCAGCTCCCGCAGGAGAGGTGATACATGTGCACACCAGGGTCTGCACAAAACCATGCGGGCCACTGCATTTTGCACCAACTGGAGCTTCTGGATGCTCTTCAAGGGCAGCCCCATGTAGAGCATGTTGCAATAGTCAAGATGGGAAGTGACTAGGGCATGAGTGGCTGTGAGTAGGGATTGCTGGTCCAGGAAAGGGCATAACTGGCACACAACACGCAGTTGCGCAAAGACCTTCCTGGCCACAACCGCCACCTGCTGTTTGAGTAGGAGTCGTGAGTCCAGGAAAACCCCTAGATTACACACAGGGTCTGCTTGGGGTAGTGCCCCCCCACCCAAGACCAAAGGTGGCAATTCTTCCTGAGCCAACAAACCCTAAATCCAGAGCCACTCAGTCTTGCGAGGGTTTAGTTTCAACCCGTTGCTCCCCATCCAGCCCCTAACAGCCTCTAGGCACTGTGAGAGGGAGGACACGGCATCACTTAACTCATCACGGGCCTTATATTAAGTAGTTTGTTTCCATACTCCAGCTTAAAGTGTGTGTTCTTAGCAGTGTGGTTAATTGTTTTTGTATCAGTCTTGTAAGTTGAACAGGAGAGAGAAAGATAATTCTCACAGTTACATTTTTTGCATAGGTGGTCTTGCATAGAAGTAGTGCATATTAAAAAATAGCCTGCACACTTGCTTTAATATTTTCTTTAAGAAGCTCATATTTACCGGTGTCCATTTAAAAAAAAAAGTTGCTATGGCATTAATTTAAATCATGCTTGGCTGGATTTAAAAACCCCAGGATTTGCTTTATTTTATTATGAAGTTTCATTGGCAACTTGAATTCCTGTCAGCTCTTTATCTCTATATTGAGATGATTTAATGATAAAATTCTAATTGTTGTGCTTAGGTTTAAATTCTTCAGAGCAATTAAAAGTGAACCATAGCTGTGAGCAGAGAGTAAGGCCTTTCCTTAGTTAGCTAAATGGAGCTGGCCACGTACTTCAGAAAGCTGCATGAATAATTGCAATGAGGCATAGCGTAATTTTGATCAAAATTTAAAATTTCTTCCATTTCCCTTGCACCATTCTCTGATGCTGGGCCAGAATAAGAGGTAGAATAATTGCTTCATCTGCTCAACAATCTCATGTTTGGTCAGGCCCTGGAGACCGATTTGGCAAAAACAAGGTTTAGAATTAAGCTATGACTATATTGTATTTTTTTTTCCAAGCTGCAACAAGTATTAGTTCAATTGGTTACATGTCCAAATAACCCTATACGCTATAGAAATCTCTTCCCTTTTTATACTTTTTTTAAAGCAAGCTAAATTTCCCCATCACCACTACTGCCAGTCAGGAAAAAAGATGAAGCCATCAACCCCAAAGAAGCCCTCCTCTGGCATTTCAATTCTTAGAAAAGGAGGCCACACACAGAAATAGTTGAATTAGCAGACCACATAAACATCATATTGACTCCCATTTCTAAGCTGCTGATGGAATTTAACAATAGCAATAGCACTTAAGACTTATATACCACCCCATAGTGCTTTACAGCAGTCTCTGGGCAGTTTACATCACCATATCGCCCCCAACAATCTTGGTCTTCAATTTATTGACCTTGGAAGGATGGAAGGCTGAGTCAACCTTGAGGAACATCAGGATGGAATGTGGGCTGAGTTTGCCTGCAACACTGCATTTTAACTACTGTGCCACCAGGGAATTTCATGATTGGTGACCCATCGCGACCCCATGGACGACATTCCTCCAGGCCTTCCTATCCTCTACCATCCTCTGGAGTCCATTTAAGTTCACGCCAACTGTTTCAGTGACTCCATCCAGCCACCTCATTCTCTGTCGTCCCCTTCTTCTTTTGCCCTCAATCTTTCCTAGCATTAGGCTCTTCTCCAGTGAGACCTTCCTTCTCATTAGGTGGCCAAAGTATTTGAGTTTCATCTTCAGGATCTGGCCTTCTGAAGAGCAGTCAGGGTTGATCTCCTCTAGGACTGACCAGTTTGATCGCCTTGCAGTCCAAGGGATTCGCAGGAGTCTTCTCCAGCACCATATATATATATGGTGCTGGAGATTTTTCTCTCCATAAAATTTTCTCTCCATAAAATATATGGAGAGAAAATAGATAGGTTGGAAGAATTAGGACATGTTCTAAGCCTGAGTGTCAGACAGTGTTTCATGTGGACCTGCCTCTTGTATCAAAATGTCTCTGAATAGCTTAATGTGAGGTGACTATGCATGATTCTTGTTGCAGCATTTCATCTCAGAAATAATGCAGTGTAGTACAGTGGTGGGTTTCAAATTTTTTTATTACCAGTTCTGTGGATGTGGCTTGGTGGGTGTGGCTTGGCTTGGTGGGTGTGGCTTGTAGGTGTGGCAGGGGAAGGATACTGTAAAATCTCCATTTCCTCCCAATCAGCTGGGACTCGGGAAGCAGAGAATAGATGGGGGCAGGGCCAGTCAGAATTTTTACTACCGGTTCTCCGAACTACTCAAAATTTCCACTACCGGTTCTCCAAACTACTCAAAATTTCCATTACCAGTTCTCCAGAACTGGTCAGAACCTGCTGAAACCCACCTCTGGTGTAGTACCATTATCTACCCCAGGACAATATTGCAGAATTCCCCTCCTCTAAATCCACTTCTAGCAAGCACAATACTTCCCAATGTCTGTTTTGAAAGGCTGTGTATATGTTGCTAAATAAATCATGTTTCTTGATAATCCTGTATAGGCCAGAAATTGTTTGGAAGGTCAGCATTTTCTATTCTTTTTCCTTTCAAGCTTTTCTCACTTAAGAGCCTGTCCAGTTTCTGCAACGTGCAATACATTCTCATAGGTGGTTTAAGCCAAGCTGTCCTCATTTTACCACAGTGCTGAAGTTGAACATTGTTGAAGCAATTAGAGTCATGCTCTGTGCATAGCTAGCCTTTTATTTCTAGTGTAGAGTTATCCCTGGGGAAAAGAGCCTTGCCTTGCCTTTCCAAGAACACACCACGTTGCTGTGCTCTTAGTTGTGGGCTATACTGTTCAGTGAGATGTTATGTGGATGTGCCTTAATGGATAGTTAAATGAATTTGGATGGCTTCGTCTGTTATATACTTTAGGGACTTGATCGTGGGAAATAGTTTGCAATCAGACAGCAGTGCTTTAAATGAGATAGGCATTTCTTTAATCAGGTGGCAACTGCTTCAAAATGTGGCGTTATGCGTAGCATTCCAGTAGCTGGCAATGTGGGTTCCCATGATCCATATTTTTCTACTCAGGAAAATCCTATTCAGCAAAAGCCCCTTCAACTTTAAGTAAAAGCTTCCTCTTTCTAGCATTTTTTGCTAATAGTTTCCTTTTTAAAAAACTATAATGTGGCATGATTAATGCACAACAATGTAATAAATCATTTCTGGTTTTAAAGGGGATATTATAGGACATTTATGTAGTTCAATTTCTGATTAACTCTATTTTGCTATAGAAATGTGCAGTATTTGGATCCAAAGAGGACTTCATGTCCAGCTTGGGTAATGTTGCTCTACCCGTTAACTATTCCTTAAAAGAGCTTTATCTTTTTCTGAGCTTATCTGGTAATTATGTGGACTCAAGAAAATATATACTTGAGTATAAAAGATAGTGAAGTATTGGCATACAGCCTCCCTCTTAATTTTCAACTGCCTTGGTAATTTACTCCTTCATAATGGAGAAAACAACAATGAACACTGACTGTTTTAATATTTGGTGGAATTGATCTCTATACTACTAAAACTCTTCTACCTTTGTCTGCTCGTAACCTTCAGTTAGCCCGTGCAAAAATATTTGAATCAAGGTACTTCAAATCTGTTAATTTAAACAATGCATACGCAACCTGGAGCCCATTACTCCTATATTATTGCAATTTCAAGGGTCTTCACACCGGTTGTATTTGCAAAGTTGTAATGTTGCAGTGTTGCCACAGTTAGCGGCAGTCACATGAGCAAGATTTCCAATGCCTACTTCTCAGAAGCAAAATCAATGGGGAAGTCAGCAGGAAGTTGGAAGTCACTCCAGCTACTTTTTTGCCTGCACATTGTCATTTTGTTTGAATAAATAAGGAAATATCTCTGAAGGAATGGCCAAATGGGTTATGGGTTGTCTAGTAATGTTCTAAATTTCAGATTGAATGAACATTTCAAGCTAAGGTGAGGAGTATTATTTCTGTGGAGCACCACATTTTTGAGAGAAAAAGTTAAGAGCAGGATGGTAGTGAAGGTTATGAAAATAGTCAGAAATGGCCTTCGGTCACCCGTCTTATCTCTGTGTCTTTCTGTCAATTTCTTCTCTTTATTTTCTCTTTCTGACGTCTGAAAGAGCTAAC
Organism: Ptyas mucosa; assembly: GCA_012654045.1. Taxonomy (NCBI): domain Eukaryota; kingdom Metazoa; phylum Chordata; class Lepidosauria; order Squamata; family Colubridae; genus Ptyas; species Ptyas mucosa. Next base: position 16,247,270 of record WNWU01000020.1, read on the forward strand.
TAAATCAAGAACTCTTCCATTTCTATCTCGGGTACATTTCAACTCTGCCTTTGTTGGCACTCTGAATAAATGTTTTATTTTTTTCTCTTTGTTATGGAAAGATGCTTTTCATATGTTACGTGGCACAAAGTTTTATACTGTGAGGATGAATGAGAATTTTGTTTCATTTACGGCAGTTTAGTAACTTCGTACAGGAATTTGGCTCTGAAGGCTTTATAGAGATAGGACTGATAACAGAAACAACATATTAAGCAAACATTACAATACAGAGTTCTAAAGTTATCTAGTGTGGAGAATAAAAATTTAAGAGGCAAATTTCTTTTTCTTTTCTTTTGAAAAACAGCAAGGCAAGTTAAAATAGCCTATAAAGGAAGGCTCATTAAAGCTCTGGGATGTTACACTTACAATTTGTCTCTTTGTTTTTATGGAAAAGATAACCTAAGTTAAAATCATTAGAGAAACACAGTGGAGAGTTTATTTTATGCAGATTGGTGTGACTTTATCTTCTTCTTGAAGAATTCAAATATTAAGCTCTTTACATCTAAAGAATTGCAGAAGCATTGAGAAAAACTAAGTGTATTTTTAAAAAAATATACACACACACAAATACATTTTCTAAAGGACAATTTGGCATATTCTTGATTAAGGATTGTATGCTGTATGCTAGAAGAGTTTGGTGTATATATAATAAGACATATCTTAGAGCATGCCCCTGTTTCAAGTTGATGGGGTCCCTCTGGCCCTCCCTATGGACCCCAACTCATCATAATGGTTTACTTCAAATACGCTTCCAAACAAAGCTTTTAATGTATAATAACCCCACTTTATTGATGTAATTTTACAAGGGGCCCAGAAGCTATCATCGTTCATTTGGAACTCTCCCATATTTTCCCCTCATTCCTTCCCTTATTTTTCTTCCCAGAGGAAATTAGTGGGGAGGGGGGAAAGGTACTGCTGAACAATTTCAATTAGTAGCAATAAGAGCTCCCGATTTGAAAAAGAAATGTCCTCAGAGTAGTGAAGAGGAGACAGCAGATAACACAACTTCAGTTCCAAGATTGACAGAGCTGGCAGATTAGGATTTGCTTCTCTTCTATCAAGAAGGCAAGACCAGAAAGAAGTTCCTTTGTGTACTTTGGATGAAAACTCCCTCAGGTTTTATTCTTCTTTCTCAAAGAGATCAGGTCTATCTTGTCAGCTGCAGTCTCTGGAACTAATTCACCAGAAAGTGGGAGGAAGAACGAAAATGGGGAGGGAAGAAGGGGAGAGAAAGTCAGGCTGCAGAAGAATGGTGAAAAGGTCAAGCATTAGACCTGTTGCCCACCTCTCCCTAGCTTTATGGGCAGCCATTGAATATTAGGGGCTGACCTAGATGGGATCAGGATAGGATCTTATGGCATCTACATAGTATTGATTCCTGGTGACTCTAAGGACTCTCAGGAGAACTCTCCTATATGTGCCAGAAATGGCAGCCAGCAAGTTTTTTCAGCATCTCAGGCTGGCAATGGGAATTCATGACATAAAGACAGCTTCTAATGGCAACCAGAAAAAGTAGGCACATTGTCAGGGACAAAGAATCAGGATGACCAGTTAGGTTGCACATGCAGCAGAGATTTATTCAAGGAGCCTGAGTGGCGTAGCAGGCTAATGCCTCCTACTAAGGCAGTATTTAACATCCAGCTGCCTGCAATTACTGCGAGTTCTAATCTCACCAGGCTCAAGGTTGACTCAGCCTTTCATCCTTTCTAAGGTGGGTACAATGAGGACCCAGTTTGTGGGGGCAATAAGCTGACTTTGCATAAATATACAAAAGTATGAAGGCTATTGCTTAACGCATTGTAAGGCACCCTGAGTCTCTGGAGAAGGGCGGCATATAAATAAAAAAATTTTTAAAAAGTCTACACCCAAGAATCTAGTCAACTAAAGTTCTGTATTAAATTGGCACCAGATAAGGGTCAGTGAAATTGAGGAAGGGTTGGACTTAGAGCACTTGCAGGAATGCAGTGACTCTAAGCTAATGATGCATTTAACTTCATCTCCCAGGTCTGCCTTCTTTTCTGCTACATCCATAATTAACTCTCCTCCCCACATTCTAGTTATGGTGGGGAAAAGAATGGAGAATAATGAAGTATCTGGAGAGGGGAAGAAAAGCTAGTGTGGGGGAAATGAAGAGCAGAGGAGATGCAGGGATATCTGGTTTTTTTGCTCATAGAAAGGAAGTCATTGATGGACCCTTCCCAGTCAAGGATTGGAAGACGTCCAGCACCATACGACCTTTCATGAACAGAGATCATATATATGATGAACTGGCTTCTCTTTTTGGACAGCTGCTGACCAAAAGAAGGGGAGAGGGACACTTGTACCTCCAGAGAGCTTTTTATTCTTAATTCTCCTTTTACGCAGTATCTAGATTACTTCCTCCCTTCCCCCTCTTCTTCCTGATCTAGCAGAACAGAGGAGAGTAGATTCTCATGCTGGCACTTCAAGAAAGAAGAATAGAGGAAAGAAAAGAAGCCTCAACAGCAATGGAACTTGTTCTGGATTCATAAGAGAGATCCAGGAATCTTCATCCCAAATGGTGGCTTCAGCTCACTCTCTCAGTGACATAAAAAAAATAATTCTCCCCTGACAGAAGCAGCCCCAGTCTCCCTCCCAAAACCATCAGCTTTTCAAGACAGTTGGTCACCACAAAGCTTTATCAGATGACTCAGCAAATCTTCCAGGGATAATTTAGAAGGCAGTGCATAGAGACTGAATCAGCAAAAATTCCAGAATTCTTGTGTGAACTGGACTGGAGAGGGGAGTCATAGCAAATATGCTTCAAAGGCATACGGATGTACTGGGTTTGGTTTTTCCTAGGTTTTTAAGGGGCGGCCCTTTCAAACTACAAGTACATCATTTCCTCAGGGATACCTTTCAGAGAATCATAGGGCTGGAAGGGGCTTTGGAGATCAATTTATTAATTAATCAGTCAAACAGCTTATCTCCAAAGTTGTGGAGTGCTCCATCACTGGAGGTTTTTAAGAAGAGATTGGACAGCATTTGTCCGGAATGGTATAGAGCAGGGGTTGGCAACTTTAAACACTCGAAGAGCCACAAAGGTCCTAACCAGAAGCCCCCCACCCCCCGTTCAATTCTGGAGCCGACTGGAAGTCCTGTTCCCCCACCATAGAGTCTCCTCCTAGAGCAGCGTCCTTTTTCCTCTGCTGACCGGAATCTGGTTCTCCCACCATATTCTCTCCTCCTAGCATGGAGTCCTTTTTCCTTTACCTGTCCTAACCAAAAGCCCTATCAATTGTGGAGCCGACCGGTGACAAGGAGCCGCAGCAGAGGGATGAAAGAAAGAGCCACATGTGGCTCCAGAGCCGTGGGTTGCTGACCCATGGTATAGAGTCTGCTTGAGCAGGAGGTTGAATTAAAAGACCTCCAAGGTCCCTTCCAGCTCTGTTGTTCTGTATTCTTCTAGTCTAACCCCCCACCTACGGCAGTAGTCCTTACACTATGCTGGACAAATGGCTGTCCAATCTTTTCTTGAAAACCTCCAGCGATGGAGCACCCACAACTCTGGGAGCAGTGGTGAGTTGCTCCCGGTTCGCACCGGTTCACAAGAACCGGTAGTAAAAATTTCTAGTAGCTCGGAGAACCAGTAATAACATTGGCTGCCCACGCCCCCGAACCGGTCCCCGGCCCGGTTGCCGCTCACTTACCCCGCCCACCTCATCAGAGGCGCTTTTTTTTTTAACTTTTAAAAGCATTTTTTCTACAACATCTTCGGCTGAAAAAATGCTTTCAAAAGTTAAAAAAAAAAAGTTGGCCACACCCACCCAGTCACATTACCCCCCCACCAAGCCACGCCCACAAAATAAGCCAGGCCCACAGAACCAGTAGTAAAAAATTGTAGAACCCACCCCTATCTGGGAAGGATGCTGTTCCATTGATTAATCAGTCTCACTTTCAGTAAATTCCTCCTTATTTCCAAATTGGATGTCCTGTCCAGTGGTGAAATCTAAAATTTGTTACTACCAGTTCTGTGGGCGTGGCTTGGGGGGGTAATGTGACTGGGTGGGCGTGGCCATTTTTAAAAAAACATTTAAAACCATTTTTTCTACAACCTCTTCGGTGAAGAGGTTGTAAAAAAATGTTTTCAAAAGGCTCTGACGATCCCAGCTGAGTAGCCTGATCGGCAGAGGCTTTTTAAAAAAGCCTCTGCCGATCAGGCAACTCAGCTGGGATCGTCAGAGGCATTTAAAAGAAAAAAAAAGGGGGGGGGTTTGAATGCCTCTGACAATCCAAGCTGAGTTTTTTAAAAAGCCTCTGCCGATCAGGCAACTCAGCTTGGATCGTCAGAGGCATTCAAAAGAAAAAAAGGGTTTTTTTCTTTTAAATGCCTTTGACGATCCCAGATGAGCCGTGCAATCATCAGAGGCTTTTTTTTTTTACTTTTAAAAGCATTTTTTCAGCCGAAGAGGTTGTAGAAAAAATGCTTTTAATAATAATAAAAAAAGCCTCTGATGATTGTGCGACTCAGCTGGGCATGTGGGGGGGTGATCCGGTCTGAAGCGAGAGCATTTCACCCCTGGTCCTGTCCCCAGGTGCTATGAAAATAAATTGACCCCTTCTTCTCTGTGATAGCCCTTTAAGTACTGGGAGACTGCTATCATGTCTCCACTAAGCCTTCTCTTAGTTAGGCTAAACATGCCTTGTTTCCTTAGCTGTTCATAGTACTATTTAGCCTTATAATCTTTGTTGCTCTTCTCTGCACTCTTTCCTTCTCTGTCTACCATGCGCTGTTTCCTTACTTTAGATGTAATCCTTCATCCATTCCATTTGAAGCATCAGGCAGATCTCAAATAAGATTTTTCCATGATAGTCAACATTCCCAGTATGCCTAACCTTAGCAGGAAGAGTGGAGGAATTGGTTATAGTCTGTAGGTATAGATTTATGTCTTTTCAATTAGACAACACAGCCTACAAAATGGATTCCACTAGTTAAAACTTTTACAGATCATAGGAGATCCCCTTAATTGATTTCTATCTAAATCCATCTAACCTCATGTAATGTACTTGGTATTATTTGGATGTTTAGGATCTACCTAAAATACATACTAGATTTGTATCAATTGTATCATTAGTTTTCTTTCTTTCCTATCAACAAAGGGATCAGGGAAAAGGTATATTAAATGCAACCATTAGCCTATGGGCAGAGAATATATCACACTGGCACATTCCAGCAGTGCCAAGCAAACCCTTAGTTGCACCAGGTCCCCTAAGGTAAGGAAAGCAATGGCTTCAACAGCTCTGGCATGGTAGTGACCCTGACTGCCATCTGGAGGACAGTGAAGTTCATTAGCATTACATATTAAAAATAGACAAATCCACTTCTGTGGATGAATCTGATACTTCTGGTTGTTCAATTCTGTGGGTGTTAGAAGTGGCCATGGATATTCTGCTACTACTACAGACTATTCTCTGCTGTCATCTCCAGCAGTCCAAGAAAAATAGTTAGACCTCTAAAGTAGCCATCTGTCACTCGATAATAGACTTAATAATTCCACTCAAACTACTGTATCATACAGAATCAAAGTATGTAAAGGGGAACATTTATACAGTGCCTGCCTAATGATGGGAATACATTTCTCCTTGATTTATTTATTTTATTTATTCATTAGACTTATTTGCTGCCAAATCTCACCAAGAGGCAACATTTATCTCAGTCTATCCATTTAAACTGGTTTCGATATTGTGATTCTTGGGCACAAGTGGTAGTTCCATGCAGCTGAAGTCAATTCCCCATGAGGGAAGACTGCTTCCTTGCAACGGACAAAAAGGAAGTTATTGTTCACTGTGCCTTCTCTTTCGAAAAGCAGTTAACCCTCTTCTGTTGGAACTCTACCATCTGGTGACTAAAAGGCGAGGTAAAATACATTCTCCACCACCTGGCTCTGTTATCTGACTTCCTCTAGCTTAGCTCTCCCTATCAAACACATACAGACACCTGCACACAAAGAGACTACACATGCTGTTCAGTCTTCCTTTGATCTTGGAGTTATGGGGTCTCTGGGAAACTCTATATATCTCACTAGAGGGTTGGTGTCAGCTATCCATTGAACAAGCCACAGTAGGAAGCAATCTTCAATATGTATTGATAATTTTCAAGCCATTTGTGGAAGTCCCAAGTGCTGCTGCTAGATAGACACAAGTCAAAATAACCAGTCATCTGAAAATACTGAAACAACATCTAATTAAGTTTTGTCTATGCTCTTCCCAAGAGCACAGTGATTAAGAATAGAAAGAAGGTAGCCCGGTTGAAAGCAATCATGGAGTCATTTGCAGGCTTGAAGTTAAAACTGTCAGTCACAGTTTCTGTGTCTCCTGCTTGTCTTTTTCATTATGAATAGCTTGAAGACACTTCCAAGGGTTTCAGAAATGTATGAAATTGGCCTACAAAAAAGTGCAGAAATGAATCTCCAAAGATTTCTGAAAACTCGTTGCCATTTTGTAACCAGGTTCCCTGGTATTCCCAGGCAGCACTAATATCCTTCCCTGGGGCTATTGGCCTTAAATTCCTGTTTTGGTAACATTATTATTGATATCGCATTGCCATTTTAGATTAAATAGCATTCCAGTTGTATATTACTTTTTTTTAAAAAAATCACTACAAATCAGACCTGATGAAAAATAAAACTAAAAAAAACCCTTGGAGACAAAATACACATGGTTCAGCAGCAATCTTGTCATTTTTTTAAAGTTTAATGCAAAGGACTAGGGGTGACATGATAGCAGTATTCCAATATCTAAGGGGCTGCCACAGAGACGAGGGGGTCAACTTATTCTCCAAAGCACCTGAGGACAGGACAAGAAGCAATGGATGGAAACTCATCAAGGAGAGAAGCAATCTAGAAGTAAGGGCAAATTTCCTGACAGTGAGAACAATTAATCTGTGGAATGACTTGCCTCCAGAAGTTGTAGGTGCTCCAACACTGGAAGTTTTAAAGAAGAAATTGGACAACCATTTGTCTGAAATGGTATAGGGTTTCCTGCCTGGGAAGGGGATTAGACTAGAAGACTTCCAATGTCCCTTCCAATTCTGTTATTCTGTATTTATATTCTGAATGAAGATGACAATTCAAGGCAGAAATAGTGTGGCAATAACCATTGCTCTTTACCATGCTGAGCAGGCGTACCAAAGCACCTTTTTGAAATAGCAATATTCTGTATATTTTTGTTATTCAGAAGCAATAATATTTGGCATTCCCTCGTTATGCGTTGAGAAGACTCCTGCTTTGGCCCAGTTCTCAGTGACCTAACTAATAAGTCTCTCAGCTCTTAAGAAGGCAGTATTTCACCTCCTTCAATAGATTCAACATTTTTTTTTCTTCAGTTGATTCAAATCCTAAAACCTATGCCCTCATGTTTTCTTGGTAAAACTCCACATATGAAAAGTTATATAATGTCTGCATATGTGTAATTTAAAGTTTTATTATAGTTGTATGCCAACGTAGAAGAAGATATTCAGATAGCGCTTTAAAAAAAAGAGCTCTAAAAAGTAGGTAGATCCCAACATGAGGAAAGCCAACTATATGTCAACCAGATCCCTGGGTGGCAGAGTGTGAAGCCCTGGAAAATCTGTTGCCTTTTTATTGTCCGGAGGAAATTCTTTAACCATCAACAGGCTGCCAAGTTCAAAAGCAAAAACTGAGCTTTGCATGATTTAATTGAAAAGGGCAGAATACAATTATTCATATGAACTGACTAATATCTCTCCTTTCTCATCTCCTGCAGACTCAGATAAAACTTTCTACAAAACTCATAGCTATTTACTGGCTGCTTCAGTGGAGGCAATAAGCTGCTAAACTGATTATTTTTATCTATTTATTTAATTTTATTACCAAAGATCAAAGAACTCTGCTGATTGTATCATAGGGGCTTTTCCATATTATTTAGTGCAAAGAAAGAGGGAGGAAATAGAAAAAAATCCACTGGTTACAGTTGTTAGAGGAGATCTTATCAGAATATCACAGTTGTTTTACCTTTATTGCAGGTAATTAAGACACTCTTTTCTAAGATAACAGTTTTTTAAAGAATTATTATATTTTTTCAATACCTGAACCCATATTCTGCATTAGAGTTGTGAGTGTGGTGCAGCTGGTAGTGGTAAAGCATTTTCTTTTCTTTTTTTTCCCATTGGCTATTATTTTATCTATATATAAAATATAAAGAAAAACAGGAAACAGGAAATTAGGGAAAGGAAAAAGAGAAGGGGAAAGGAAGTGTACAGTACAGAGGAAACAAGAAAAGAGGCATTGATTTCTGACTCTTTTTAGCACAGTACAAAATAAAAAACATTCCAGCCTCAACTTTTTGTTTTTATACAATAGTATATAACTAGCCATTTCTCTAAAGACAAATCTATCTAATCGACAAAACCAAAGTCAACGTTTCATATTTTTTTCATCACAAGCACAAAATCCAGAAATGATGCCTAAATGAAAAATGTACTTAAATATATTTTTGGAATAGTCAAATTAACCATTTCTGCTTTATCTCCCTTGCTGTGGAAATATGTATTTCTATTTGCACTTAATAATCCTTATGAACTGTCACCATTTACATTAAGCTTCCTCAGCTCCTCAAGGGCATTCACGTGGGGCTCAGAATGAAATGAGCCCTGCCCTTTTTATCGTGCATTGCTCAATTGTAAAAAGGGATGGGACTCTGGCTGTACCACCATCTTGGCTTTTTTGAACCCTGGGCAGATGGCCCTGTTCTTTACTTGGTTCTCTGCCTTGACCATCTCACCTGCTTGCTTGCTTCCTTTTTTGCTCTATCTCCTCTCTTGGTGCCATTGCTACTATCCACACAGCTAATGTCTGCATTTCTGAGGGAAAATGTACTTATGGATAGGCCCTAGGTTGATGGAATCACACATGTTCCTCATCAATAGTCATTATTTAAGATTTTGTCTCAGAAATTGAAGGACCGATTCAGTGCTGATTCAAATTGATTCACTAAATATGGTTATTTTTGATCCATTGTTTTTTAAAATTCTTGCTTTTACCGTACAATGGGACAATCAATATTAAGCAACATCTTGTTATTTCTGTTCAGTTGGCCAACTCTTGCCTTGACATGAAATTCTTCATGTTTCTGTACAATGTCCTCTGTATTCCTTCTTGTCTCTGTTCTCTGGTTCTTTTATCCTAATAGGAGCTGTGAAATTTTGTACCCACTTAGCTAATATCATAGGAGATAGTGGAACATTACTATATATATTGCATGCAGAAGTTTAGGCACCCTCCAGTGAAATTGTATGATTCATTTACGTATAATCCTAATTGAACATAAGATCAAAGCCTCTACATTGTACGGTTTAAAACAACATATTTCTGGAAGTGTGAATACACACTTAGTATTTATGTGTAGTTATTTATGGGTTCAACATAAGAAAGCAAACAACGTGGCAGTTTGGACACCATCCCATCCAGTACTTTGTAACACTTCCTTTGGCAAAAATAACAGCTTCCAAACATTTCCTGTAGCCATATAAGAGTCCTTCTATTTTTGCTTTTGTGATTCTTTTTTTCTCACTCTTTCTTGCAGAACTAGAGTAATTGACCATAGGTCTCTTTGCATGTCTAGATGTTTAGTAATACTCAGAGTATTCATGGTTCTGGGAACTGTGAAGATCGTATCAAGACCCTTTATCTTTCTTTCACTAAGTATTTCATGGTTAATTTGGAGGCAAGTTTCAAATCGTCTTGCTGAAATGCCCAACTTATTTTCAGCTTTAATTTCTTCCCCGACTATGAGACATTAGCTCCTAGGATCGATTGATTAGTGGAATCCATTCTTCCTTCACTGACACTGTATTTCCTGTACACTGGCTGCATCCCAAAGCATAATTTTCTGTGAATAACAGTTAGCAAGGTGTTCTTTTCTTCAGCTGCTTTTCCCTCTCTTTTAATGTATTATTGTGTGGTTGTGGCTGAACAGCTCAATTTTTGTTTCATCATTCTAAAGCAGCTTGTTCCAAAACGTTTCAGACTTATCCAAGTTTTCTTTCACATGCCCTAGGCAGTGGCTTTGTGATGAGGTCAGAGAAAGATATCCTTTTCCTCATGCAGATCATTGTGGTATAATAACGCTTTACAGCAGAGCCATGGACTCCCACTCCAGAGTCAGCTAAACTATTCAGCAGGTTGCTAGCATTGACCTCTGGTTTTATTTTTCAAGTCTTGTATGTTTTCAGCCAGGATATTAATATACCCTAGAAGCTTCACAATCAGAGAAGAGATTGAAGTTGAAAAGAATTTAGCTATTATACCAAGACAACATAATATTACTAAAAGATTTTGGAATGGCCTTCAGGGTCCTGAATATTAATGAAAAACTGTGTGCAGAGTTCAAACTCACAATTCATACTGGGAGATTTAAAAATATTTCTGAACTATAAGTATGCTATAGGAAGGATCAGGGAAAAAATACAAAGGCAATAACAGAAAGACTCCTAGATAGTTTTTAAAAATATTTGGAAGCTGTAATTTCTGCCCAAATAGATGTTATAAAGTTCTGCCTGAAACAGTATCCAAGCTCTTGTTATCAGCCAAATCCACAATTGCACCTAAAAATAAAAAGTGCATTAGGATTTGCAGGGATATGTCAGTTTTAACTTTGAATCCTATAGAGATTGCATCAGCATCTTGTTCAGTTAGAGATTCATTGAAACATGCAACTGGCCTTGAGTGCTTGTGCATGCAGCTGTTAGGAGCTTCACCAAATTGTCTGATATTAGGTATAAGTTTCATTTTTCAGGATGAACAATGGGAGAATTTTGCTTGCCCTTGATTATACCATGGGTTAGCGCTATAATATGAACTTGTTCTCTGCAGGATCCCTGTAGGCACTGTGGCATTGTGTAGTAAAAATGATGTACAGGAGCAGAATATTGCTAAAGCAGGACTTTTTCAAGGACCTTTTTGCTTCCTTGAAGTCTGCCTTTTCATGTCAAAAGCCATACTCCACCAATGGGGGGTAGGGGGGTGGGAATAAAACAAAATTCGGGGTAGCTGTGTTCTAACTCACTGTGCTTTAATACAAAACAGTTATTTGAAAAGTTAGGATTCCTGGATAGTTGAAATATAGGCAGCCAGCTGGCTCTTGTCGCTGGAAATCTGTTTGCTTTATTGAGATCAGGAAGATAGGAATTACCTGCCTGATTCATTCCCCAAAACCCATCCAACCTATTATCCTGTCTCCAACAGTGGCAGCACCTGATTGCTTCAAGGCTTGATGCCAGACTTTCCATGTATGGGCAGATGGGGGTTAATCTACCCCAGGATGCAGTTGTCCAAATGGCATCATGCTGGAAGCCAAAGCGTGCATCCTTCTTCAGAATTTGATTTCATTAATCCATTTTTAGAGCATTTTATCACTTTCCTGGCCTTTCAAGTTAAACCAAACCTACGGTATGCTTTTCGGTGCATCCTTCTGTGCATCTCATTGGAGATGAATGTGAGATAAAACAAGGCAGTTTTGGTTCAAAGATCTTTTAAAAGCACTTGCATTCTCCTAAAACTGCTAGGAAGCTGCAGCTTTTTAATTGGAATATTTAAGGCTAGTATTATTTTTGCATATTTCTAGTAGCATCTTATTACTTAAATGGAGTGAGAAACAGCAATGGAAGGGGGGGGAAACAACATAATTTTAATAATGCTCATTGAATATACTGTACTGTTTAAAACTGCACACCCATATGGCAGCTATCTAATACTAACCACCGCCTACGTAAGTAGGCTGACCTATCATATCAGCATGCCAGAGTTTAGCCACCACTGCTATAGGCTGTGAAGTAATAAATGCTTTTTGATATCCCCATAACTCTTCATTTAATTTGGAAATGCTTATAAGATTGCAGTGCTACGGGTGAAATACTGTGAACACTTACTCGCAAGTAAGTCTCACTGAATAAACAGGCACAAGATCAAGCTGTAACAATGCTTTATTCCACTGCAGTGGATCTTGATTTGTTTATTTGTTCAGCTTCTGACTGTCTAATCTCTGCTCTTAACCCCCATTCAGGTGGTTGTATGTCTTATGGATTAATTATATGCTTCTGCATTGACAGATTTATCCTTATGGACCTTTTCCTAATGCCTGTGTATGAACTGAGCCAAACAAAAGCAAGCAGACCCTCTTCTCCATGAGCTTTTATTTAGCCAAGGGAAGGGGGGGGGAGGCATCCAAAACATAATGAAAGAGAAATTTGGTTGTATATAGCTTAAACTTTGCATAGATCCACTCAAAAAATCCTGAGTTGTGAAATGCTAACTGGCTTTCATATTTCCACCAATGAGAGATGAAGCTATTAGCTAGGTGGGAAAATCCATTTTGTTCCCCTCCCTGTTGAATTACTACATGATTTGTGAATTAAACATTTATACTGCTTTAACAAACATAAAATGTAAGGAAGCCTTTTCTTGCAAATCATTCCTTTAAGAAAAAAATCTTCCACTAAAGTCCCACAATGTCTCTTTTTAGCAACTATGGCCCAGTGATGGAAAATGGAGGATGCAACCAGGAATAATCTGGAGCAAATGGCTGAGGACTGAGAACAGATTATACTTGGGCAAGAATACAAAAAGCAAGAATGGTCAGATCAGAAGCTTTGTTGAGTCTCAGAGAAGGAAATACGTGTCTCACCAAGTGCTGGATGTAAACTCACACTTGGTCCTGTAGTATTTAGCTTGATGCTCTCTGTTCTCTATTGTGAGGGAAGGGAAACCACTAAAAGGTGAAGGTCCAGCTTTCTGGCCAGGATCCTGACTCCTTACCTTACTCCATTGTTAATGTGGAAAGTAAGCAGGATTACTAAGGGTGCTGTCCTTAGTGAGGTTTGGCTTAGAGGATGCAGTCACTGAAGGCCCTGACTTCCTGCTTTCAGGATCTCTGGATCCCAAATGCCAATATTGCTGGATTCATGGAAGCCTGGTGCTTTTGTAATGGTGCTATCAACATTTTGTTGCTCCTCTCAAATAATCAGCTTCCTGCCATGCCATTCACTCTGTTGCTGTTTAAATAAGCCTTGGCTTCACATCCCTTTCCTTTTCCTTTTGGGATGGCCCATTCACGTTTCTGCTGCCATCTTTATCCGTCTCCCATTACAGTTCGTTCATGCCAACTCCCCTATGCCCTCCCCGATCATTAGAGGAAACTGTAAGAAATGGCAGCAGCAGCAGATAAACAAGATTTTTGAGCCAAGCAGTCTAAAGAAAATGATCCAGATTTAAAAAAAAAAAAAAAAACAATATGAATGTGTTCATTTATTTGTATAGCTTTAACAATAAAAGCATTTTATAACCTCCCCTCCCCCCCACTCCAAGTAATCAGATTTTATGACAGGAGAGGTGTTGATTTGGTGAAGGGAATTCAATGTGGCCAGATTTAATGCTTGGCCCCTCTAGACTGAGCAGGAAAATAACTTTTTCTGCTGCCTTTGAAGAACCACGGCCCGTTTGGGGAGATAGCAAAAGGCATGGTGGAACAATTGTTTGCGGGAGGTGTTGGGCAACTGCCTACATTGCCCTCGACTTACAACCACAATTAAGCCCAACATTTCTGTGGCTAAGCAAGACAGTTGTTAAGTGAATTTTGCTCCATTGTATGACATTTTTTTGGGCCACAGTTGTTAAGTGAGTCGCTACCATTAAGTTAATAACAGGGTGGTTAAGTGAATCTGACTTCCCCATTTATTTTCCTTGTCAGAAAGTCACAAAAGGGGATCGCATGACCCCAGGACACGTCACAAATACATGTCAGTTGCCAAGCGGCCCAATTTTGATCATGTGACCATGGGAATGCGGCAATGGTTGTAAATGTAAAAAACAATCATAAGTCCCCTTTTTTCGGTGCCACTGTAACTGAACGGTCACTAAACAAATAGTTGTAAGTCGAAGAGTACCTGTATCATAGCTTCCAACTCCCTTTCTATGCTGTTAACAAAGGCACCTCTAAGGATATTGGAAGGTATGAACATGCTGAGACGGAAAGCTGTAAAATTATACTATATTGTTGTTTGTGTATTTTATTTGTTTGCATTTGTATTATTTGTATTACTTCTTTTTTTGTTTTTTTTTACTTGTGATTTTTAAACGTGGAAAATGTTCAATAAAAACTATTTTTTTTAAAAAAATAGAAGGTATGAATTCATTCCACAAGAGTCACTGCCTAATAAGCATGCATAAGAAGGTAGCTTAAAGCCAAGGAAGAACCTGAAAAGCCTAGGATTTACCTCAAAACTCAGGAAAGAAAACGGAGTGTCTGCTTGCTCTTCGCTGTTGCTTCTCAAAAACTCGATACCGTTTTTAGAGGAGTGCATTGCATGGCTGTTGCTTAAATATTCCCTCTGTGCCTCAAGCAGACATATCAAATATGTCTTTATTTTTATATCATCGTTTTACATTTGAAGAACTTAGTGGGTGCAGAAGCAGCCCTCTTTGTGATTGGCATAAGGGGAAAGCCAGTCAGAAACTATGTGTATCCAGATTTTGCTGCAAACAATAAGAACAAGTTCTGTCTGCATACAGTCGGGGGGCGGGGGGGGGGTTGAGAAGGGTGTCGTTCTGATTCTGTGGATGTGCTTACACAGCATGTTTGCTACTGCATGTACGGATATCTGTATAAATAGTTAAAATGTGAATAAGTATTATTTTGCTGGGAGGGGGTTTTGTGTGAGACGATTCATTTCACATTAGAATCTGCAACCTACTGGACTCTGCTGCATAGGAAGAATAAGCAGAGATATGTGTCAGTAATGGGTGTGGGGGAGGCAGGGGGATTATGGGTTCATAATGATTGAATCATTTGTGATATTAACATGTTGAAAAGGTTCAGATCAAAGATAATACAAATTTTCTTAATAAATAAATAAATATAGTCCTCTAGCTTTAATCAGAGAAATGTAAAAGTTTGAAGAAAAACTAGCTCTTTAGGACAGAGGTCTCCAACCTGGGCAACTTTACGACTTGTGGACTTCAACTTCCAGAATTCCTCAGCCAGCGCATGCACTGGCTGAGGAATTCTGGGAGTTGAAGTCCACAAGTCATAAAGTTGCCCAGGTTGGAGACCTCTGCTTTAGGACTAGGGGTGAAATCCAGCAGGTTCTGACAGGTTCTGGAGAACCAGTAGCGGAAATTTTGAGTAGTTCGGAGAACTGGCAAATACTACCTCTGGCTAGTCCCAGAGTGGGGTAGGAATGGAGATCTTGCAATATCTTTCCCCCAGGAGTGGGGAGGGAATGAGGATTTTACAGTATCCTTCCCCTGCCATGCCCATCAAGCCACGCCCACAGAACTGGTAGTAAAAAAAATTGAATTTCACCAGTGTTTAGGACATTCTGCTATGAATATTTTTTGGAATCCAGTAGTTCATATTGCCATCCTGCCAGGGAAAGCACAAGAAGGAAAGTTGCTGACATCTAGTGGCTGTCTGGGTTTTTTTCAGTCAAGCTAGCCTTTCATCTTGCCGATTTGAAACTTGAATACCAGTGATAAAGTCTTCTGTGTTTGCCATCTATGACAAACAGGTTGGCTGCTCTTTTCAGCCTGGTGTTGAGTGTGCTGGATTGGCGACTTTCCCCACAATCTCATCCCACAGAAAGCTTATTATATTACAAATAGAATGCTGTCCATACAAACATTGACAGCGATAGGGGGAGCTGGGAGATGGAACAGGAAGCATCTTTCCCCTAATATAATATACACGCGGTTGTTTTTGCCCGACATTGTTTCTTCTTTCTTTAAAAGAAAAGGATGGGTGATTTCCAATTGCAATTATCGTAGTTGAGTCTGAGTGTTGTGTTGATATCGGTTTAATTCAAGATGTAAGGAAGCTTGCTGATAAAACTGGAGTTATGCCCTGTATGAGCAAAGGGCATTTTTAGGAGTTGGTGCTTGGTGTTGATATTTGGCTCAGGGGCTGCAGTGTCCTTCTTTTATATTCTGTTCATCTTTACCCGTTCACCCTTCGGATACCTAATCTTCAAAGGGCGACGTCCAAGCCTCTTTATGCTTTTGCACATTTCTAGAATTCCCATATCCCTGGCTGTGCCGCTCCCAAATGCAAGTATCACTGCTGCTGCTACCGTGATAAGTAGATTCTTAACTACTGAGGTGCCTACATCCTTTAAAGGAAACCTCTTTATGGTGACATTCGTCAACTTGCTAGGATTAAAGACAGAAGCAATACGAAGGGGCATAGAAAGCTTATTTCTTTCATTTTCTCACAGTGAACCATAATTATGAGAATTTTAAAAACGGACAGCAAACTCTTGGAAATAGTCTGTGCAAAGAATGCAATGCAGTGTCCTGGACTGATCAAGGAGGGCAAGGAGACCAGAGAAAATCTACACTGCGTGAAGAAACTGCACCCCTTAGATCGGAGATTCCCCATAGATGTTGCCACCTCTCACACCCCCTCCACCAAGGAGCTCTAATACCTGCTGAATCCTATGCTCCCTTCTGCCAACTTAGAAGTAATTTGCACTAAAAGTTAACTTGCCTGCTGGGAAGCCACCTGTCCTATGTCCTGGCTGCCCCCCAGAGTGATGAGTAAAAATGTTCATTCTAGCCAAGATCACACTATGTGCCTTGTGGTCTTGAGAGAAGGCTACCCTCTCTTGGCTCCTGGCCAATTGAAGGTTACCTATCCTATGATCCAGAAGCAGATGCTCAGAGGCAGAGGTAGCTTTAATTAGTCACATTATATATAGACTTGCAATGGGAACCAAAAGAGGAAAATGGAAACTTCGGACATGGGTGTCTTTTGCCCTATTTTGTGCTAACGTAATCTCTTCATTTTTCAAGCTGCTTCTCAGATTTGGGGAAAAACGTAGTAGTCAAAATGCTAATCGATTGAAATAAAGAGACCAGAAAGAACATCCTGATCCTCAGTAGTCAAAAGGTTTCTGTGCTTGTATATAAGTTTTACAACAGTTGTCTCCGGTTCCTATTTATGAAGTCAGAAAATGTAGAATTAAATTGTTATGAAACCAGAATGTATATCCTTTCTGCAGTTCAGCATTCATGGCGTTTGAGAAACTGGTATATTTGAATTATGTAAAATACGATAAAATATACAGCTTGGAAATAGGCATTGAAAGCGGCAGACACTGAAAAACAAGTGGTTCATTCCTTTCTAAATGTGCTTTTCTACAATATAGTCCTGCAGTAATTCTGCAGTGTAATTGAAAATACTCCAGTATTTAAGATTTGTATAATAGCCAATTGATACAATCTTAAAATGTGAAAGTTAGAGATATTCATTTCAAAGGGAAGGCAAACACAGGATCTCTGAATATTTGATGTGAAAAGCAGTTTACCGTCATATCTTGCTCTCTTTGCAGCTTTCCGCAGGAAAGAAATTATAAAGAGGAAAACCAGGGCTGGCCAAGTGAAATACTCAGCAGCAATCAGGAGCACATGTAATCTTAAGTAAATGATTTTATGGAATGTGAAGGATTGTACAGAAAAAAATAAATAAGAAGGACACCGTTCTGTGGAAACCTTAGCAATGCTAGGTAGCTGATGGATTTTGATAAAGATTTCTAGCAATTTGCAATATCCACAGAGTTATTCTTCTGTTGCACAATGGTTGCTGTAAATCTTCAGAAATATGTTAACCAATAATACTTAGCCAATCACAGCACCAATTTAAAGTACTAAATGCGAGAGGTTGATCTGACTGAATTAATAGTTCAAGCAGTGCAGAGTGAAAAGTATGTTGCAGTAGATTATTATCTACAATATAAGCCTATTCACGTGGGAAAAAAGATGGGCCCTATAGGCTTCTCCCATCTTGAAAGGAACAATCACCATCACACTACGATCCCTTTATATCCCCTTTAGGCAACATTTTTCCTTTGCAGGGAAGAGCAGGACTGAGGGGGAAAACTGGTCCTTTTTTGTTCGCTCAAATGTTCACTCAAATACTGGGCTCCACAACCACCAGAGAGAGAGGTTTTGAAGTTTGGCTGTAACACATAAGAAGCCAACATTGCTTCCATTAGAGAACAACTGCCTTTTCACCCCTCTCCGTTTATGACAATACTTGTGACTTCAGGATGCCCTTCTTGGGCCAAAGAGCAGGAAAATAATTTGGGCAGGGATTAACAGTGTAGAACACAAGGGGAATATAGCAGTCTTCTGGAGGGCAATATAAGAAAAATTGAAGGAGGGAGGTCAGAGGCCAGCAAAAGAGTAATGAGAATGGTGGCCGATTGCAAAACAAGTGAGGCTTTTGCCATCAAGAAATAAGTAATTTTAAGGTTGAGATTTAGAAAAGAAGCTGGTGACTGTAAAGAATGGGATGATATTAGAAGAATGTGTGAAGAAGGGGACTTGTTCTGTTGACTTGCTCCATTTTGTTTTTATTTCATTTCTCTCTCCTTGATCCTCATTTGTTCTTCTTTATTCCTATGTTGACCCTTACATGTTTACAATTTCCATGCAAGGAAAAAACCAAGGGTCAACAGCTAAAGAGCTAGCCGGAATGACTATTCCATTCAAATTCTTGGGGCTGCCACTTCTACAGTTCTCAGATGACTTTTGGCCCCGCTGACTGGGAATTTTGGCAATTACAGCCTCAATTTATATGAAAGGGCCAGTCAGAGGAAAGCTGGTAGAAAGTACGGCTGGCAAAGGAGGCTGAGGAAGATGAATATCTTCACCCTCAACCAAACATCATTTGATTTTGAAGAGTTTGTTTGCTGTTGTTGTTCTTTTGTTCAGGCTTTTTTTTTTTTGGCTGGTGCTTTTTCAGTGATATAGTTTGAAGAATCTGTAGAAAGAAAGCTTTTCAACCTTGTTCATACGTACAAACACAGAGAAACGAGATATTTTTGTTTTATTGGAATTACTATGACACTTTTAGACTCATAGGTCACGCTGTTCTTATGTGCCTTTGACACTGTGTTGTATTAGTATTAGTGTGAGGTGTCAGAAAATGACCCTATATTTATCATTAATCGTACAGATGTCTAGAACTCCCAAGTCCTAGCAGATGCCTTGGCTATAATGCAGCCTTGTGCGGTCTCAGGATTCCTGTGTATCAGGAGGAAGAGTAGAAAATACACCTTTAGTTTTAGTAAATAACAACAAAGATAGGATTTCTTAAACTTTAAGATGTGTTGTGTAATTTAGTGCATAGGCCAATGAGCTTGTGAGTTCACTGCCGTTGAGCTGAAATTCTGAATGAAGCACAGAACTGAAGTGAGAGCCCCACATGGAGAACTGTGTGGGCTTTTAGCAATGCTGGTTGACTGAAAATGGCAGGGATTCTTCCTATTGCCCTAAACTTAATGAGCTGTGAAAGTTTTTGTTGCTTTCTAGATGCCTAAACCCTAGTGATGTGGAGACACGTTCTAGTTCCATACTTGATCAGAGAAAGGTAAAAGCTTTGGAGAGATTCAAGCTCAAAATAAGGAAGAATTTTCTGACCATGAGAACTATTAAACAGTTGGAACAGCCTGACTCTTAAGAGTCATGGGTGCTTTATCTCTGGAGGTTCCCAAAGGTTGGGCAGCCATTTGTCTGGGATGATTTGGGGATTCCTGATTTGGGCAGGGGATTGTAGTGGAAGATCTTCAAGGCAGGGGTGAAATCCAGCAGGTTCTGACAGGTTCCGGAGAACCAGTAGCGGAAATTTTGAGCAGTTCAGAGAACTGGTAGCAGAAATTTTGAGTTGTTCGGAGAACCAGCAAATACCACCTCTGGCTGGCCCCAGAGTGGGGTGGGAATGGAGATTTTGTAATATCCTTCCCCTGGAGTGGGGTGGGAATGGAGACTTTGCAGTATCCTTCCCCTGCCATGCCCACCAAGTCACACCACGCCCACCAAGCCACCCCCACAGAACCGGTAGTAAAAAAAATTGGATTTCACCACTGCTTCAAGATCCTTCCAAATCTATGATTCTATGTGCATTGAAACTCCTCCCTGCAGTTATGAGAAATATAAGAAAACCTTCTCCCTTCCTACTATAAGAAAAAATGTAGAGTTGTGTTGAGAACAAATTGTGGTTAATTATCACGGTAAGCCAACATTTATTAGGTCAGATATGGAGGGAAGTTTGTTCTGAAATGTGCTACTCTAACTGAAAATTATTCCAAATATTTTTACTGATTTCGATCTAACCTCTCAGTATAGCATCATATGTTGGCAGTACATGGCAAATATTGTCTGGTCTGAAAAGCTAAATGTAATTAGGTAAAGTTAGGATTTGTTTGAAAGACCATTACGGATTCTCAGGGTGTAGACTGGACCTGATAGTCAAGAAGCCATGGCAGAAAGAGGCAATTGTTACCAGTTTTGTATGGTTGTGAAGACTATATGTCCATGAAGCTACTAGAAGTCAAGGTTGACTTGAAAGAGACTTTATTTATTTTTACCTTTATTATTGACCCTTATGACTTGGTTCTGTGAATTATCGGTATTCTTTTGGAATAGTATGTCAATGTCCATAAGTAGATTTATGGGGAAATCCTAACATTAAAGAAGTTAATAGGATGCTGAATTATAACTCCAAACTCCAGAATATGACTGTGTTTGAGGAATTATAGTTGTACTGGGCATGAGAAGTGGCAAAAAGAATTATATTGAGGAATGAGGGAAATGGTATTTTTCTAGGCATTAAGGATTGGCTCTTGGTGTAATTTATCTATTCTGGAAAAAGTAATATTTTCAGCTAATCAGAAAATGAAGCAATATGTTCTGCTCTGGAATAGATTTCATGAAATTTTACAATAATACAGTGATATTTCTTGGTAGTAGTATATATTTCTGTATTTGATTATAGTATTGTATCACAAGATATCCTTTGTAAACCCGTGACATTTATACATTTAACCTATATTTTAGATGTATAGTATTGTGATTTGTTAAGTTTTGTTACAATCTTAACAAAGTTTGGGGAAGGGCCCTTTTTTTCATTAATTTATTTATTGACACAGTTTCAGATTTAATTTTCATGTGGTTTATTAATTGTTTTTAATATTGCCCTTTTCTGTAGGCTATCTTTTCTATTCTGGTGCTGTGTGGAGTGTTGGGTTTTTTTGCAATCTTCTTATAATAAAAAATAAAGATTAAAAAAAATACTACACGTAGCAGTATTTTTCCATAACTTCTGCCTTCTATTCATCAAGAGTGTGTGTGTGTGTGTGTGTGTGTGTGTGTGTGTGTATACAAAGCTGTTACTGAACCATTAGTAAACCTATTCCCTCTTCTTGGGAAACCCGATAGATTTCTAATATATTACTGCATTCTTTGAGGCATCTCATTCAGAATTTGTTTCTAGCTGATTAGTTTGCATGGGATGTTGATTAAAAATAAGATCAGGTCCCCCAGAAGAACATGGCAGAGAAGAGTCCCTGTTTTGCTGTTGGAGTTAATTGTACTGGGGTGGGGTGGGGTGGGTGGGCAACAGGAGATATGAGACCTAACCAGCCAATCCCGTTAAAGAAGCATTTGTCTGATCCCCATCTATTCTCAAAATGGGTAACCCTTAACATTCCTTCTTCTTGCTATGGCTCTTGCCATAGATCCTTTTCACCAAGTCGACATCCATAAATCTCTGATTGCCTTCTATTCCCTGACCATGGATGCTGTTCAAGAGCCTCCTGAATAGCTGCTATTTTGCATCATTTCCTGGGAATCAGAATAGAGTTGGAAGGGACCTTGGAGGTCTTCTAGTCCAGCCCCCTGCTTAAGCAGAAGATCCTAGACCTACACCATTTCAGACAAGTGACTGTCCAGTCTCTTCTTAAAAACCTCCAGGGATGGAGCACCCACAACTTCTGAAGGCAAGCTGATCCACTGGTTAATTGTCCTCACTGTCGGGAAAATGCCAAAGCTCACAGCAGCTTCTATTGCTTCGTTAAATCTGTAACTCCCTACACCCAGTTTGTTCAAAAGCCACCCAATGTATTTTTGCCAGTATCTGTAGGGCTTAGAATGAGCCCTCAAAGGAAAGGATCGTGTTTTCTCAGGACTCAGTGGTTCAGCGAAAGGAAGAAACAAAGCCATCCTTCCTCGGTCAGAGTATGGATTGTGCATCTGTATGTGAATCAGATCTGAAAATAATTTAAGTCCCCAATTTTATACTCTGCATTTTTCAGATGGCTGCTGCAGCAGGAAGAATCACCTAATAAAACTCACTTAGAAGCATCTCTGCCTGGCAGGGAGGATTCTGCCTGGAGCCTTGGAAGGCAGCCCAATTGCCGCGTACCCCACGTTCTGGCTGAACTGAATACTGGATTCACGTTTATGCTGCACAAGGAAGCTGGATACAGGTGGCTTTGCAGCTGGCCGGAAGATTTAAACTGGGCCCTGCAGAGAATCGGCCTTAAGCTGAAACCCCAAGTGGGCTCTACAGGCGGGTCTAAAAAATGGATCATTTTTCAGACTCCCTTAAGTTGAGTTTACTCCTGGTGACTGCATCCATGCAGAGGTTTCTGGCAGCGTCACAGTAGTAATTTGCTATTGGATTCTTCTGGGATTATTTTTTTTTCCCTTCTCAGACTAGGCTATTGTTCTGGGATTCCCAAGCAATCTCCCATCCAAGTCTAAACTAGTCCTGCTTAGTTTCTGAGATCATCAAAGGTCAGTTAAATGCTGAGGCATCCCCAGTTTTCCTAAAGCCTGCAGAATTCCATGGAGCAAGGCTTCAACATGCCCTTGAGAAACAGGCTATTAGCTATATAACCAGGCCTTACAACTGATTTTCCTAGCTGCTGCAGAGTTTTCTTTTCCCGGAGCCTCCACAGAGTGTGAACCTGGGTATTTGTAAAAGAATATGGTATACATCCTTGTTTGGTTGAACTATGTTTTATAACTCATAAGCTATATTATTATTTATTATTTATTATTATTATTATATTATTATTTAGATTTGGTGGGTTTTTGTGTCAATATTAGCAAGCTGTGGGTTATGTTCCATTTGCCAATATACTGATATAACAGGTATGATGATGGCTATGGATCCATTATCCTGGATAGAACCTTTTTATTACATAATTGAAATAACTGCAGCTCTTAAGCAAATGGGTTAAAAGAACTGGTTCTGTTTATCAGCTTTCGAAAGGGCAAGATACCTCAGTGTCTGGTCTAAGGATACCCTTATAACTTTCACGTGATTTATTTTTCTATCCTTTCCTATTGAAACGACCCTTCTGAAATTTACTGTGAAGGCGCTGATCAATACCAAAGATTTCACAGCAGGAATTTCTCAGAATTGAATTCACTAGTAATAGGTGTGCAACTATAAAGGCACAATAAAAAAAATGATCCAAGAAAATAGATATTTATTTGCAACTTCGGGGTGGTGTGTTGGTAGTCTGTAAAAACCCTGTCAAATGGCAAAGAGGTGTTACTGGATTTTTTTTTTAATGCAGATGTGTTTAAATTCCTATTTAAATGTGGAATTTATGAGAAGCGGGCTGAATGAGAGCACAAAATTTGTTTGTATGATGGAACTCTCACTACAAAGAATTTAATTATCTGGCTAAATGTTAACTGTTGGGCAAGAAGGATATAACGTCGGAAATAATTGGAAACTTCACCAAAAGGAGGACTGCTACTAGGGGTAGATTAGAATCTTCCATTACTGTACAACGTGTATGCTGAAGCTTTGCATTTTGCTGCAGATCCAAAAGTACAAGATCGCTGCCCAAAAGAACTTGCATCAAAAAAGGATGGTTCTGGCAGGTTCCATTGTAGATTGCATTACAGCATCGGGAGCCTTGTGAGATGGAAGATGCTGTCTGTGACAAGCATTCTGGATTCAACTTGTGTCAGGTGGAGCGCCTGTATGTTTGAGTTTGATACAGGCAGAGCCCTGAACTATGTTACAGAAATATCTCTGCCTTTTCTATTTCCTTTGATAAGATCACATTCTTAAACAGATCCTGGTTCTCTTTTCAAGGAAAGGGGAATATGAAGTCTTCTTGAATTTTCTATTTTATCCAGATTCACAAGCCAAAGAGGTTTCCCCCCACCCCCTCCTTTGAAATCTCATTCGGCCACAGTATATACTTGCCTTTCTTTCTCATGTCTCTTGACCGGTACAAGTCTTAACTTTCTTCAACTGTCTACCTTGGCCTTGGCTGGTTTCAGTCCCCAGGGATTGGGAGAGAGAGGTCGAAAGGAAGAAACAAGCTTTTAGAAGTCGGTATGCCGCCCGGGGTCATTATATCTCTGGAAGTGCTCCGAAGATCTTGGCCACTTTCTCTGGGGGAGATGCCTGAGTAGGCAGCAAAGCTGAGCTAGGTACCCCACCCTTACTGTATTGTCGAAGCGAAGCGAAGCTTGCTTAGTGGCCTATTTATCGCAGGGCAAGAAGCTGAGCTGCAGCAGGTGAGGGGTTAAGTGCAGGCTCAGCTGTTCCGGATTTTCTTGGTTTCCTAGCGAGCTGTTTGATATCTGAATGCACAGGGGACTCCCCCCGCCTCTCAACCCTCTCTTTCTTCCCCCTACCCCCACGCGCGCATACGCACACACACACACACACGCACGCACACACACATAGACACACACACCCTTTGCAGACCATGCGCTCGTTCAGCCGCTTCGTCTAATGGCACCGACTCTCAGCCGGCACGCTGCTCCTTCGCTGTTTGAGCCGAGGACACAGAAGGCAGCTCCTCTCATGGAGCCCTCTTAAATAGCTCCACACGAGGGAGCTGCCAAAGGGGGGCGAAAACGGAGAAAAAGCAAGTACTGTGAAGAGAAGAAGCAGAAGGAGCTGCCAACATCGCCGCTCCTGGGTTTGCTGGCGACCCATGCTCTGCTCGATGGCTAACTCAGGCTGCCTCCTGGTCTCCAACTCAGCCTTGCTCCCGCACTCTCTCCCTTGCCCCCCAGCCTTCCTCTACCTCCAGCAGGTAAGTCGCCTCTTTGTGCCTCCTGTTCACACGTGGTTGGCCTCCCCAGGGCTAAAAGATCAGGGCTTCCCGTCGCCCCTACCCCGGGCTCCCCAAAGGCAGGGCTACCTTGCTCACAGGTTGGAGATGGGCTCCAGGGTAACACCTGTGCGCTGTCTGGCTGCGGTAGGGCTGACTTGGCAGTGAGCTCAAGATCAAGGAGATGACACTTCTCTGAGCTTGTAGGGGGGGGGTGCAGCGCTGTTCAACTTTACCTCTCCCCCCATTAAGACAAATGGGTGGCTGTGTTGTATATCTGGAGTGTACCTGTTTGTGTTACCAGTAAAACCCCATTTAGAATGTATTTAAAGCCTGATTTCTGCCAGCAGATGCGATGCATGTGAGCTTCCAATGGGCTATCTCGCTCTTCTTGCTCTCTTTCGGTTGCCTTTTTGTTGCAGTCAAATTTTATGCTTCCAGGGTGGCCTGAATGTGGCTGTTTTGTATGTATACATGTGAAGTAATTTCAAAGATAGATCTGTCTGTCTCAGCTTGGCCCTCCAAAGTGCTGCAACCGAATTTCCAGCCAGCTTTGGTTTTGCCAGGCGTGTCTCCCCTTAGCTGAAGCATCTCGCTGCAATGTGAGTCTAGTTCCTTAACTTCTCTCAAGGGGAGGGGGGCTTGTGATGCCCACAGCACCCTCACCAGCAGGGCAACGGCACTTTCTTTCACTTTGGCACCGTGATCAAGGAGCCGCACATGTTTCTCGCCTGGGATCTCCAGAGGAATGGAAGCCGTTGCTTCAAAAGTCTCTTTGCAGCATCGGAAATCCCTGTCTCCCAGCTGTGCTAACCCTTCCATTTGAGCTCAAAGGAGTTTTTAAAAATTCATAGCTTCCTAACCATTGGCACTAAGTAGTTGACGTGGCCAGCCACCTTTGGGGTAGAAGGGCAGTCCCAGCTTGTTCTAAAATCTTAAATAAAAGAAGGGAGGTTATAATCTTTTGCTTTAATGCTTCAAACCTTTGAACAGAAGGAGAAGATAATTCACACCTAGGACTTCCTTAAGTTTGCAGAGTAACGCGGCTGCTTTTTTTCTCTCAGCAATCTGGAGAAGGGGAATTCTCTGAATCATGATTTTTCTCTTTTCTGAGTACGTGTTAGTCAGAGAGCCAGAAATTGAATGGCTCCTATTCCAGAGGAAGCATGGGAGTTTGGATGAGAGGCTTTTTGTAATTTCAGTGTCTTCTTGCTAAGGCATGGAATTCCCTGGGAAAATGAAGACTCATTCAGAAAAAATATCACAGTCAGCTGCATGAGGGATTTATGAATACTTGAAGGGAATACTAGGGAAGCCTCTCTTGCTTTGAACTAGAAGACAGACTGGGCTAATATGATTAAAACACGGAGGGTATTCTGTTAGGGGAATCCTTTGGGGGTTTTGCTTTTGGTCGCACTGCGTAGCCCTTCAGCCAGCTAAGACTTCAGGAAAGCTGCATGGACGTTTTGCCTGGTGCATATTGCATTTCCTCTAGACCGGGCAAGGGAATATTGCAAGGAAGTTCATTAAATGAGTGGTTACAGCCCAAAACATCAGCACAGGGGAATTTAGGGGAAGGAGAAGCTTAACTGAATAGCTTGATTTTCTTAGCTTTTCTCAAGCCTCCTTATTTTCATTTGGCTTCCCCACCCTCTCTGCTTTCTAAATCTCTTCCACTTTGTTTGTAGGTATTAAGTGTATTGGAGGGGGGAGTGTTATATAATTTTAGGGAGATTATTTGTTTGTGACTTTGTTTTGTTTGGAGAACAGGCTGAAATTTCTCTTCTTTTACACTGGGCAGGAAACAATCTATATCTGAAGTTTTTATTCATTATCAAATTAATTTAATTAAAAATTAATTTAAAAACCATTAAATAATATTTCAAAACAAGAAAAAATTAACTGGCAAAAACTATGTACTATATGCAAAGCCCTTAAAAAGAGAGGCCTATGTGGAAGCTGCAGCTTGTGACACAATTATTCCTGTCCTGTCCCCCACCATTTTGATTCAGGTTTATTCCTTTGAGGCCTTGCTGCATGTGGCATGGAGACTGAATATAGGCTCGCTGCCATGGGTCATTGTGGGGCATTCAAAGTAACTTTAAGATTGAACGTTAACCTTAATTGTGGCTTAGTTCCTATCGTGGGGGGAAAAAACTCCATACATTCGATATTAAGCAAAATATCTGAGATCTCTACTGCCCAAGGAATTTTCACCCAAGTTAAAAACCTGAACGCTATGAAAGGTTGATTATGAAAACTAGATTATTTAGACCCATCAACACGTTTGTCAAATATCAAGAGTGTCCAGTTTCAATTTACCTCCAGCTCTTACTTAATTAGCAGAAGTTTGTTGACATTCAAACGACAATCCAGAATCAGCTCAAGATTTTTGACTTTGGCAAGAAAATGTGCAGACGCCATGCACGTGCACACATGCACACGCACTCTCATATTCCTATATTAATTAGATAATTGGCAATTTTGCGAGATTTTAATGGAGCCTCCAGATATGGCAAATTGAAGCTGCCATTTCACTGTCTCTCCAAAGGGATATGTTTGTTTCTTCCCATTACTTTTATTTAATATTTGTTCCTGTAAACACCTTTTAGAAAAAGAATATTTTTTAATAGCTGGGGATATATATTAGCTAAATGGATCCTTGGCCTAACACAATACCTTTATCACACTAATTTATCTCGTTTGCAAAATAAAGATTCGTCATTCAAAAGTTTAAAAATTGAATATTTTGGCCCAGTTTTAATAGTGAAGATGCTAATATGTCTTCAGTCATAATAAGATTATTTTTGCACATATTTAACATTTGGTTACATGTTCAAAGATGTTAAATGTACAAGGATCAGTAGTGTAATCTCTAGTGACCCTTTATCTCTTATAGATGCCTTGTTCAGAGTTTCTCCTCTAAACTTCCAAGATTAAAAACCATAAAAATAAGTGTCTCCTTCATTAGTCCTTGCTAATTGCTTGACACTTGGTGTGCATATAAATGGATGTGTGTAATATTGTATATTATACTAGTTTAACTGATCCGTTTGGGAGTACATAGCCAAAATATTGCATTGATTTTGGTTAACAAAAGTATAATCTTACATAGCATTTACAGGCAAATTCAGAATGGGTTTTGGAAACTAAAGCTTTAAGAAACAGGTTTAGGAAATAGTAAAATTTCTTCTGCATATAGATACATGTGGAGTTAAATAAATTAGAATGCTTTTATAATGGATACCTATGCATAGGTGTTTATAATTATACAGTACATATAAGATGGGCATACATTTTAGATGTTTAGAAGTAGATTGAAAATGTGGGGCTTTATACCTGGCGCAAGCTGAAAATTATTGTTGTATGTGTCCAATGACAAGCTGAATTGTTCATGTGAATTTCCACACTATTGGTAGGGAACATTACTGGTAAATGGTAGGGCTGAAATTGGATTTTACCACAGTTCAAATAAAATTTGAACGTTTGTTTCATTAAGTTTGATTTGCTCTATCCCTAGTGAATGTCAGAGTTTTAGTTGAATTACTTTAATATTAATTTGCCTCTTATATAGTGAGGTATTAAGATGTGTCTGTCCCATAATATGCTGTGATCCACTGTCACCCGAATCCCATTGCAGAGGCATTGTAATTTTTTTTTAATTTGGAGATGGTGAGATTAACATGCCTACCACATGCTAGTTGAAGTCTGAAGGCTGCTTCAGATTCTGTCAAGATGTTCAGTTACTCTAAGCTGTGTGTGCCTTCAAAATAAAAGTGCTTTCCTTCTGACAAAATGCAGATTTAACTCTTTCCAAAATCCTATTTTGAGTTGCCGTTCCGAAGTCTGCATGTAAAATTCAGCTGCTATTCTAGTCACAAAACTCTCACACAGATTCTGTCTTAACAAAGGGGATGAAAGAGTACAGTAGAGTTTACTGTATGAAAGAGTCCTCTATGAAGAGGACTCACAATTCCTTCCACACATGGTGACACATTGATTTGGAAATTGATTGTCTGTTGACGGAAGCCATATAAAAGGCAAAGTTTGCCTTTGCTGGAGTTTTATTAAATGCATGCGCATAAACTGTCCCATGTTCAGTAGGACTTTTTAATATTTCATTATAATCTCCAATATTTGGAAGATAATGATTTGCAAAGATTGGTGGTGGCAAAATACAACCAAAAGCTGCCTCGAAGAACCTAAACACCTTCCCAACCCTTCCAGGCTCTACTGCCCCGGTTAGCATCTGGATCTGTATGTGGATCTCAATAGATATGATAGGCAATTGAAACTGGCAAACTGGCAAGTAAGAAATTCTCTTGGTTGCAGATGGGAAGAGGATGGGGAGAAGAAAGAGGCGAACACCAGGTGTGTGCAGGTTGCATTGAGGGTTGAGCCACAGCATTGTGGCTTACCTAAATCAAAGATAAATTAAAGAGAAGTTACAAAGCCACCAAAGGCTTTTCCTGGTGCAGCAGAGTTGACAGAGATCACACTCTTCCTGTACGGTAGCTTGGTGTTTAAAAATTGTACTCATCCTCATTAGAGGTCGGTAAAATGAGGACCCAGATTGTTGGGGGCAATATGTTGACTATGTAAACCACTTAGAGAGGGCTGTAAAGCACTGTGAAGCGGTATATAAATCTAAGTGCTATTGCTATTAATTTTCTGCTGCAAGCAGCTTTCTTTTGCACCAGTTAGTTCAAGCTACACTCCACTGTAAATCATCTTGCCAAACTGGTTATATGTTCAGTGGATCCTGCAATCAGCACTGAACAGACTGTATTAATGTGGGCTGGTTTGTGGAGAGAGGATCAAAACTTCTTGTAAATTTCCTCACTCTGATACGTATTGTTTGAAGGCAGCAAGAATCCTATGAGGTTTGGGGCAAACCCAAGCGCAGTTTGCTTCCAAAAGGATAGAGCCTTCTTGAACTCAAAAAGGCTATAGCTTAAAAGGAACTTGGAGGTAGGAGAATGATGTCAGCAAATTAAAAACATCCCTGGAGTATAGGTACTCTTTCGTCACCAATCACATTGTTAAAGATGTAATTCTTTCTTAGTTATTTATTCTTAACTGCCTCTTCAACCCTTTCAATATTTTTCCCTTATTTTTAATAGTCTCAGGCTAGCTAGGAAGCTTTCTGTTCTGCTGCCCTAAACCTAGAAGTAGTTGGTGAATATTAGGTCCAGCCGGCCTACAGGAAATGTTTTACATAGAGTTTTGGACACACATAAAGACAGGGTAATATAGCAGCATTGGTAATTCATTTAATCTTGGCTGCAGAGGGGGTGGACAGAGATTGTAAATTAAGGTGGGGGGGAAGTCAAAGCAAAGCAAAAAATAAAGACCAATTAAATGGAAGTTGGCAATTACAGGTAGTTCTTACTTAACCAGCCACAGCCAGGACTAGCAACTCTGTCAGTAAGTGACATGGTCATTCAGCAGAACATCACATGACTACAACTAGAGTTACGATTTCACTTCTACTGCATTCAATAACATCCATGATTGTTAAGTGAGACACCATGTGACCATAACTTGCTACTTCCTGTTGTCTTTCCTATTGAGTTTGTTTTTGGAAGCTAGCTCTGCGGATAACAAATGGCGATCACATGACCATGGAACACTGCAACTATTGTAAATATGCACTGGTTGCAAAGGTGCCCAAATTGTGACCATGGGATGCTGGGATGGCTGCAAATTTGAGGACCAGTCATAAATCTCCTTGTTTAGCATCACTGTAACTTTGAACAGTTGCTGAATGAGTCATTGGTAACCAAGGACTACCTGTATTGATCTATTTATGCCACATTACTTCTTTCTTATATGAAAAATGTGTGTGTGTGTGTGTGTTAATTATAAGAAATACTTCTAATCAGACTAATTGAATAAGATTTATATCTTCCTTGCTTGCACATATTCCTTGTATGCACATATTCACTTGAAGCAGAGATATGGTGCGCTTCAAGGTGTTGGTTATCACCTTTAAAGCGCTCCATGGCATAGGGCCTAGTTATCTGCGAGACCGCCTACTGCCACAAATGACTTCCCACCGACCTGTGCGCTCCCACAGAGAGGGCCTCCTTAGGGTGCCATCAGCCAAACAATGTAGGCTGGTGGCCCCCAGGGGGAGAGCCTTCTCTGTGGGGGCACCTACCCTCTGGAACCAGCTGCCCCCTGAGATAAGGAGAATTCAAGACCTCAGTGCCTTCCGCCATGCCCTTAAAACCTATTTTTTCCAACAAGCCAGGCTGGCTTAGGAAGTAATTTTAGACGTTTTAAATTGGTTTGTTGTTTTTTAAAATTGGAGCCAAATTTATATATATTTTAATTGTCTTAATATTTGTATTGTATGTTTTTTAATTCTGGCTGTTCACCGCCCTGAGTCCTCAGGGAGAAGGGCGGTATATAAATTGAAATTAAATAAATAAAATAAAATATGAAAAGTGAAGATAGGGCCACACTTTTATGTGCCTAGAGCAGGGGTGTCAAACTGTAGGCCTGCGAGACGGATGCGTCACACGCAGGCCACGCCCACCCCAGCTCCACAAAGGAAAAACATCGTGATATGGCATGTGATGGTAATGTGACGCCATGAGTTTGACACCCGTGACCTAGAGTGTCCCTTTCCCGTCCCCCCTGTTGCTGCTACCATTTTTAAAATATCTAAGTGGGTCCTTAAAACAAACCTTAAACTTTGCAGACTCCATTTCATCCTTTCACCTCCCCCAAATATGTCCTGCATGCACCCACTTGGAATGCAGCTCTTGAACTGCGGCTCTTAGGTTGATGAAATTTATAATGTCCTGACATCCAGCCACCCCACTGAGGCTGTTTGGTTCCTGCATGTGCAAATACATGCCCTCAGCAATCCACCTGCTCAAGCAACATTTTCCACATTGTTTTATAATACGGCTCTTATACAAATATATATTCAAGTGTTTTACAAATTCTGGACATGCTGTATGTGTATCTATTCATATACTTTCATGAGTACTCATATTATGCATATACTTAACATGTGTAAATACATAGACATAGAGGTTTTTTTTTTAAATCTCTGCTTTCATTTTAACTCAGGGAACTTTATACATAATTGACCAAATTCAATAATTTTGCTATCAGTGATAAGCAAACTTTAATTGAAAGATTTGGTGAGTACTTTATCTGGACCTTAATTTTTATAGCTTCCATTTTGGCATCTATGGAATCATTTTATTCACATCTAGTATTTGCTGCAATGGATAAAAGTGACTTGGATCCCAGATAGTGATGATGATATGTTGTTTTAACTAGAAAAATCCTGTGCTTTAATAAATGGTTTCACATCTGAACATGTGTGTACATACAAACATTCCACCTTCCTTGGTTTGAAATTATATGATGGGGAGAGAAATTTGCCAAGATGCACCACAGCTATTGGAGCAACCCAGACCAACTAATAGCATCAGGCAGTGTTTGCCAACATTAAAAGTTGATTGAATTCTCTTCACTTCATGGTTTTGTCATACTAGTTCAGAAGAACAGGGAAGAAAAAGGTGCACAAAAGGAATAACAGAAGAACTACTAAACCACAGCAGAGTTATTATTAAGGAATGTCAGAAAACCAGGAGCTTAGTAGCACCTTTTCTGACTTGATTGATTGGTTGATTGATTGATTGATTGATTGAATTTGTTAAAGGAGCCCAACTGGAAAAAGACAGATACATTCAGGCTCAGATTTTATTTCTGGAATTTATAATATTTCTAGGTTGTTTTACGGTTGAAATTGCTGATAAACTTTCTTGTTCATGAACTGATGTGTTCATGAACTGACTTCTACTGAGAAGTCTGCTGTCCTTCTAGTATGGCTAGACAAGAAAGGGGCAGTAGCTTACTGATATAGGTAGTCCTCAACTTACATTCATTTGTTTAGCTACCATTGGAAGTTATGACACTGAAAAAAGTGACTTACAACCAATTCTCATTTTTATGACCATTGTAGCATCCTCGCAGTCACATGGGTGTGATCTGATTGCTTGGCAATTGGCTTGCACTTATGACCATTACAGCATCCTGAAGTCATACGAATGCGATCAGGACCTTGGTAACCAGCTTGCGCTTACGACAGTTGCAGCATTCTGCAGTCACATGATCGCAATTTTTGACTTTCCCATCCAGCTTCCAACAAGCCAAGTCAATGGGGAAGCCTGCAGGAGATTGGAAGCTGCAATTGTATGATGTCTTGCTTAATGAGATGGCAAAAATGATGATAAAGTTTTTACGTGGTTACATGATGTCTCATTTAACAACGGCACCATGTAACAATGAATTTTCCACTCCCAATTGTGATTGGAAATAGAGGATTGCCTGTTCTGCTTGCCAGAATTCCTTCAGAGTTTGCATTGGCATAGCTTGTTTCTCTTTGTGCAAATGTGTGTTTGAAATAAAACCTGCAGCAGAGAAAGTCTGCTAATGTCAGATGCAAATAACTGGGAGCATTTGTTGAATCCTATGCATAGTAGAGTTTATTATTGCTACCTATACGCAAAAATCTAGTCAACTAACAAGCAAAACTAAATTAGCTATAGCTAAGGATCAACAGAATTCACTGGACTTGGGTTTCTTGTGGTAACACAATGACTCTGAACTGATGACATGTTTAACTCTCCCTTCCAGCTCAGCCTGCTTTCTCCTATAACTATTTCTGTTTATCCCAGTCCAACTCTTTTCTTCGTTTAAGCCACATCCATGGTTGCAAGCCAGCTGTCTTGAAATACTTCTCCCAAACAATGAAAGATGCACCCCATCACTTTAGTTGTGAAGTCAACTTTTCCCTAAATTATTTTTTGTATAAAGTTTTGTATTTTTTCATGTGTGAAGAAGACTAGATATAAATACATATACCAGCTACCTATTTAATGAATTAATATGCTACTTAATATTAGTAATAACATTTAATCTTAATATTTAACATAGTTACTAGACATATGTGTCTTTTTGTGAAAAGAGTTCAAGTATATGAACATAATCTAATTTTTATTATTTGTTAATAACATGAGATATGATATGAACAGATCTTTGAATTATTAGAGCAGGTGATTGGTTACTGAAATGGTTCGTACTTGTCTTGATGAAGGGGAAAGTCATTTATTTATTTATTTATTCATTATTTTTCCCCCCTACCCTTTTTTTCCTCTGTACTTTTTATTTTTCGTTTCCTTTTTTTATCTTTTTTTTTAGTTTACATTATTTTTTTATCTTTATACTTTTAAACTTTAATAAAAATTATTATTTAAAATAGTGAAAAAAATTGAATTTTTCTCAGTACTGGGGCATGTACATCTGGCATAAAGTTTGCCCACAATAAGATTCAAGGTAGTTCTGAGTTTAGTTCCTTTCATTTTAGAAAGCATTGATATCTGGAATCCTTACTTGGTTCCCTCACCATAGCTGTAGAATATAGTCCTTGGGGAAAATGCATTTTGTATACATTCAAAACTATTATTGATCCTTTGTCAGCATATCCGAGTTCTGTGTCCATAGATCAAGTATATCATTTCATAATCTACCAAGTATTTGTATCATTTCTGTGTTTGTGTGAACTTTGTGCTTCCTACTGAGATGTTCAGTGGCTTTTGATGACCCACAATAGTCAAGTTCAGATCTTGAAGCATGATACTTATTATGTTTGGCCACACTGAAAGAGAAAACAAAAATTTGCGTATAATAAAGTCTTTTTTTCTCTTTAATTTTTATTGAGCTACAGGGTTTAGGATCCTGCATTAAAATTCTGTGAGTAGAAAAAAAAATAATTCCGCTGAAGACAGGAGAATAATGCAAACATTTTGACAGACTAGGCTAACAGAGATAAAGGAAAGATAACGCTCGTATTTGTAGACAACGAGTTTGAGGGAAGGATTGTGCTATGCAGATGTCCCTTTCTTTACTCATTAAACTAAAACCTTCATGAACTTGGCTGGTTTTGGGAAACTGTTTGTGCCATTCACTGTAAACATGAGGAATAGGAATTTGCTGTTTATAAATCCAAGGTACCAATTTGGTGGAGTTGGTTAAATGACACAGTCCTTAGTCCTTAGACACTTTTCTATACACTTCTCCACCCACAACCATAATTGAGCCCAAAATTTCTGTTGCTACGCGAGACAGTTGTTAAGTGAGCTTTGCCCCATTTTGCGATCTTTCTTGCCACAGTTGTTAAGTGAATCACTGTAGCTGTTAAATTAGTAACATGGGTTGTTAAATAAATCTGGCTTCCCCATTGACTTTGCTGGTCAGAAGGCTGCAAAAATGATCACATAACACTGCAACCATCATAAATACCGGTATGAACCGGTTGCCGAGCAGCTGAATTTTGATCACATGATCGTGGGGATGCCGCAGTGGCGGTAAGTGTGAAAAATGGCCATCGGTCATTTATTTCATTGCCACTGTAACTTCAAATGGTCTCTAAACAAAAGTTTGTTGTTGTTAAGTCAAGGACTACCTGTACAGTCATTTTGGCTGAATGTCTGGCGTCATAAAAAGTTTGTCTCACTTTTGCAAGATTTCTGGAAAGAAAGTCGTCATAGCAAATTCAGGAAATTGGACATCTGGCAAAATGCAATAGAAAAATGATGCCAGTGTAGCCCAGAGGAATGTCCCAGTTCACTTGGAAGTACCCCTCCCGGTTATGTCCTAGCTTGGGCTCTTCTGTGCCAGGTGTCTCACTTACTCAGAGAATTCCAGCTGGCTCCTGGCTCCTCCGTCTCTAGAGAGCTTCTGCCAGAATTGAGCCACCTTCTTGCTGTATCTGAGATGAACATCCATTACTGATGGAATTTGCACTGAATCAGCAGGTTCTAGTCCAAGCCTCTGG
Source organism: Ptyas mucosa (assembly GCA_012654045.1). NCBI lineage: Eukaryota > Metazoa > Chordata > Lepidosauria > Squamata > Colubridae > Ptyas > Ptyas mucosa. Next base: position 16,283,077 of record WNWU01000020.1, read on the forward strand.
ATGATCTTGGAGCAGATCCTGCCAGGATGTAATCTCTGGTCCTAAGGGATCAACTACAAACAATGAGGCAATCCCTGGCAGAGAAGACAGTCTGGGGAGCAAATCCAGGGAGTGGCTCCAATGGTCAGAGTGATGCTTAGAAAACCATAAGAAAAAGAAGAATTAATTAGAAAGGGGGGCTTTTTGGAACCTCAGATAAATTGAGATAAAGTAGAGAAGGTATATACGCCCGGCTCAAAGAGAGGGATAGAAAAGAAGCTATGAAGTTGACCAGATCAGGTTTGAGCAGAAGGGCAGAGGAGCAATTATTTCTTGATTTAGTATGCTGCACCAATAAAATGTTCCAAATCTCCAGGACCGGAATTTGTTCCCTGTTTCATTTTCCACCGCTGCCTCCTCTCTGTTCATTCTCATTACTTTCAAAGTGCTGCTTCCTTTGCCTTGTCTGGCTTTGGACTTTGCCTAACTTTTTAATTGTCAAGTGCTGGCGCAAGATATGAAAACCTATGGGATATTCTTTGGTGTTATCTTCAACTGCCTTCTAGGGGTTTTTGCTTTTAAGCAGTGAAAAGGGGCTAATCCCTTTTGTCTACTGCAGGGCCAGCATATATACTTAACATGACACTAGCCTTCCCTTTCTGGATTTCGACACCCTTCCCCAATCAAGATTCTGGCTAGGAGTTTGGGACATGAAACCCAACCCATCTGGAAGCCCCATGTTTGAGGGAGGCTGTTTCATATCCAGCCTCTGATGCCTCCGCTCCTCAATAGTAATTAATGAAATTGTGTAATACTTATGCAACACGTTTTGTAGGACTCAAAGACAATTTTGCTGCTCTGTCACTCATTGCGTATACAGACGGTTATTTGTCATTGAAATCTGTTTAGATTATAGTCATCCTTTGAACTGACTAAATCAATTTTTAAAAACTATTTCAGTTCCAAAACATCTGCATGGCTGATTGATTCACAAGATGAAGGAAGTGTGATTTAGAAACTGGTGATGTTCGCTAATTAAACTATATTTTTCATACTTACATCAGAGTACACACTGCTTGCCCAAGACATTTGCTGCCCAAGGCAAAGTAGGAAACAATCCTTCTGTCCGTCTCAAATCCAGATACATATTCTGGCATTAAAGGAAAAGGAAAAGAAAAAAGACAGCACTAGTAAATTATATATCTGACAGTTTTCTACCCTTTTGTTATTCTCAGAAAAATCAGCTGCCTGAAGCCACTGTCTCAATTTGACCAGTGGTCAGCCCAGTCCTGAAAAATTTAATCAGAACCAGAGTAAGTGCAAGTCCCTCAATGAGCAGCTCCAGTAATTATAACTTGCCTTTACAGATTAAACAATGGATGTTTTAATTGCCCAAATTGTAATTAGGCTACTTGCATATAAACTTTTTAGCAACGATGGCATTGGTCAATCAAATCTAGTACTTTGTACAGTATGCGTGCAGGGGGAAGTCCTTTTGCACTTTAAATTGCACCCGGGTTATATGTGTGATTGTTCTAGTAATGAGCAGCAAACACAATTGGGTAATCTTAGGAGCAACTAAAATGTCCCATTCTGGAAAACAGCGTTTAGAGTTGTTAAAATGAACTCACAATTAACATATTGATGAGTCCTTTTTCATTAAGCCATAACAAAAATGAAATTGTGTCTCTCTATGCCTTGCCCTCCAGTATAATCCTAATACGCCAGGCTATTTCACTAAGTTTCCATGATCCTGTCTCCCTAGACATAGAGGCCTAAAGCATATTTAGGGACTTAAGAGTCCCAAAGAAAAAAAGAGAGCTGGAAGATGGTATCCTTGGAAAGTGGGAGCCAGATAAGTAAGAAAAACCAAATGGTTGAAAAACAACAAGTTGGTCCATCAATGAATCCTCTGGCTAAATCACCCCTTGCATTGGGAGAGTAGTGAGCACAGAGCTTCTCTAGAAACTCCCATCATAAGAGCCTTGGATAGTACAGTGGTCTAAAGCACCCTGTTATTAACACAGTTGCCTGCAATTATTGCAGGTTCGAATCTCACCAAGGCTCAAGGTTGACTCAGCCTTCCATCCTTTCTAAGGTAGGTAAATTGAGGACCCAGTTTGTGGGGGCAATAAGCTGACTTTGTATAAATATACAAAAAGTATGAAGGCTATTGCTTAGCGCATTGTAAGCCGCCCTGAGTCTCCGGAGAAGGGCGGCATATAAATCAAATTTTTTAAAAAAATCATCCCTCCAAGTTTGAGACTCGGAGGGGAGATGCGTGGGGTGGGGAACTTGTGTCCCTCCAGTTCACGCAGATCTACAGTTTCTAATATTCCTCCCACTGGCCCCAATGGTTAGAGTTGATGGGAACTGGAATCCAACAATCTCTGGAGGGTTGGTCTGGTAAGTCTAGAAAGGCAAGCGATAGGAAGATACGGAATGAGACGGAAAGTTGTTTGGGGACCTGCATGTTTTGAGGAGTTAATTAGAGTTAATTATACTAATTAGCTTGTAAATGAAACTCAGAAATTCTAACCAGATATATTCAGTATTGCAATACCTTTGCTGCATCTGACTAAACTAGGAGCTTATCAGCTGCTGCTTCCCATGCAGAGGTGGTATTCAGCCGGTTCAGACAGGTTCGGGCGAACCGGTGGTGAAAATCACGGGTGGGCCTGCCCCCTTGCCCCCCCCCCCCGCCCCAACTCTATGCCATCCTATTTAGGCACGTTTTTGAGGCCGGGTGCATGTGTGGAAGGCAGGCACGCACACAAACCATGTGCACGCGTAGGGTGAACCTATAGTAACAAAATGTGAAACCCCCTGCTATTCCCATGGCTTTGCAGTTTTTCTTCTCTACATATGTATATTCCAACTCATCCAGCCACTGGTCCCCACTTGCATTTCTTGTTTGTTGTATCAGTTGTATCAGGCATTATTCCTTCATGTGTGTAATGGCTGCTTCCAAATGGAGTTGAAATGATGGCCACTTCCAAGTGGGTCTAGTAGTGTTCATATGCATAAAATTTAATAGGAATAAGTTCAGAACTTTTTATATTCCCACAGCTTCTGACTTTGCTGCATAAAATCTATTAAAGAGGATAATATGGGATAGCTGTATATACAGGTAGTCCTTGACTTACGACTACAATTGAGCCTAACATTTCTGTTGCTAAGGGAGACTTAGTGAGTTTTGCCCCATTTTATGACCTTTCTTGTAAGAGTTGTTAAATGAATCGCTGCCGTTATAAAGCTAGTAACACACTTGTTAAGTGAATGTGGTTTCCCCACTGATTTTGCCTGTCAGAAGGTCATACAAGGTGATCCAGGGACTCTGCAACCGGCATAAATATGAGTCAGTTGCTAATCATCTGAATTTTTACCATGTGATCGTGGGGATGCTGCAACGGTCATAAGTGTGAAAAATGGCCATAATGGTCACTTTTTTTCAGTGCCGCTGTAACTTTGAACTATCACTAAATGAACTGTTGTAAGTCAAGGACTGCAGTGCTTTTCAATTGCTAACGCAGGTTTTCTCCATCTGGAAACTCTTTTTTGAGTTTAGCACTTCACAAAGTTCTCCTGGCCATAACCTTTGTGGAAGCCTTGTCAATATTTCCTGACTCTTTCCAACATTACAAGTGCCCCAGTTTCTGGCTGTTCCTTTATGCATGTTCTTCAAACATAAATAAAGAAAACAGAGTGGAGATACTTTTTTTAGAATAGTGGAGCCACTCTGGAAATTGCTACCTGTCTAAATATACTTAATTTTCTCAGAGTAGTTTTAAAGAATGGTTTGGCAACGCTGAAGCAGAAGTTGTGCTGCTTCGCTTTTACTCCATCACAAAAGTAACTTTGGGGTTGTTGTTTTTTTTCAAACAAAGCCCTATTTTCTTTCAGCAAAGAACAAATAAATAGATAGATGCCAGAAACCTCAGTATGTTAATAAGCAAAGCTAGACTCGCTCCTCAGCCAAGAGACACACAATGAGCTTTATCACCTGCAACCTCAAAAGCAATCCTAATTGTTTTTAGCGGTGGGTGGAACTCCCAAGGCATCCTGGTCTCTGGTGTGTTATATAAATCAAGTGTAGTCATGAACAGTAACTGTTGGCTGGTTAGCAGTGTATCTTCGAGCTAAACTGGGATTGTTGTTTGTAAGACTCTATGTGTGGTTTTATACCAAAATGGTGAGGCATCCATCCTCCTTTTTTTTTTTTAATTTGATTTATATGCCGCCCTTCTCTGGAGACTCAGGGCGGCTTACAGTGCATTAAGCAATAGCCTTCATACTTTTGTATATATATTTATACAAAGTCAGCTTATTGCCCCCCACAAACCGGGTCCTCATTTTACCCACCTTAGAAAGGATGGAAGGCTGAGTCAACCTTGAGCCTGGTGGGATTCGAACTTGCAGTAATTGCAAGCAGCAGATGTTAATAGATGTTAATAACAGGGTGCTTTAAACCACTGTACTACAGGCTCTGTAGTAAGGTGTTTATTTGATGTATTGGGAGGGGGAGGGGGAGAGGGATGAGTGTGCACTTTTTATTAATTATGGCTTTTGGAACAATTGTGTCCTTTGCAACTCCTTTGAATAAATACAGTTGGATACTTGTATTTCACGGCCCCATAAAACCATGCAATAAACGCAGGAGGAGAGAGACTTCTGGCCTGGGATCATCCCAGCCCTTATTAGTTTGAGCTTCTACTTCCACAGATAAAGAGCTGATAGAGTTTCTTCAGCCCATGCTCGGTACTCCCCCTCACTGCCAATGCACTACAGCTATAATCTCGTTCTATTAATCGCCCACCCCTTCCTTCCAAGTGGCCACTTCAGCACTTTCCTGCCTAGCAAAGCCAGAGCACATTCCCAGCCCTCATCAGACCATTCAGAGCCCCTGACAGCCACGAATACCTGACGCCGACACCTTCTCGCTCTGTATCGATCCCCTCTCCTTTCCAATCAGTGCTGCCAGGGTGATGGATCAGAGAGGCTGTGGCCTTGTGCACCCTCTTTCCCCCCCTCCCCCTCCTTTCTCCGCTGATGCAACCACAACGTTTGGGATCTAGGAGGAACACCTGATTCCTCCATGGAAGTCTCATACAGAAATTAAGCTGGACCTACAACTGCCTAGCTATGTCAGTACAGCTCCATGCTCTGCTTCATGTTGCTTTCTTTCTCTTGACAGTAGACTTCTCTTCAACTGACATTTAATATCAATGTGACCTCTAGCACAGGGGTCCCCAACTCTCGGTCTGTGGACTGGCACCGAGCCACGACATGTCTGAAATCGGGCCGCGCAAACAAATGAAGCCCCATCCACGGGATGTAGGCAGCTTGTGAAACGACACCCTCTCCGGGCCGTGGAAACACCTCCCTCCACGGAACCGGTTCCTGGTGCCCAAAAGGTTGGGGGCCACCACTCTAGCATATGTGATGAGGACTTTGATCCAGGTCTTCCCCATGAGCTATGGTGGCTAATGTTTGGGGATAGTTGAAACCAGTGTTTGTAATGTTTGTGGTGCTGCTTCTCTTCTTTTCATTTTGGTGCTTAACCACAGGTAAAGATTAATAACTGGATATGCAGAAGGACTGGGGAAATTAGTTTACTCAGAATATTTAAAAAAAAACCCTGCAATATGCAATGCATTTTGGATTCAAGAGAACTTTAATGAAGCCATGGCGAGCTGCATATCCCTGCTGAAGCAAGATAGAGTTTATGGTGGAGATTGGTGGCCACGGGCACTCCAGACAGTTGCTTCTTGTGAGTAGACTGCAGAAATTGAGGTTTTTGTGGTGAGCTTATGAGTCAAGTGGCTGGGAGTCAAGGGATTCCATCTAAGCTCGTAATCGTAACGCAACTTTTATGGAGAAAAAAAGCTTATCGGAACCCCATTCCTTAATAAGCATCTTTGGAATTACTCTTTACTGCTTTTAAATATAAAAACCTTCAGAATGGCAAGTTTTAATCGCATTCACTGTGTGGGTTTCCTTCTCCTTAGCTTTGAATATCACTTAAAGGACTAGAAAAATATGACTTCTTAGAATAAATAGCAAAGGAGTATTTAGACAAGTGTTAATTTTGGAAAGTTAAAAGTGGACTAAAGGTCCAGATGGATTTGGAATAAAATATTTGAAATTAATTATAAAAATCTTTCCCACAGGAAACTGTCATTGTTTGGATTATTTGGAAAAAAACCCAACATGATAGGAAGGGACTATGAAGGTTAGACATTGGACAGAACTAGAAGATACTAATTTTAACTTAAAGGAGAAGAGTACTTAATTCGACTTGTTAATAAAGAATGGAGCAAAATGCGTTTAACAGTGGAAGCTTTGAAGAATATTTTTAAACAATGGATTCAGGAATTAATTTTAAGAATATCTGACACCATAAATAGATGGTGTGTTAATGATATCTCAGAAGAATAAGCTAAACTAAATAAGATTGAAATGGATTTGAATGTGGATTTAAGTATAACAAATTAGAAGAACAATATGGGAAAAGATGATATACTGGACGTAACAAACAAAACTGGTTGGTATCTTAATGCTTAAAAAAGACTTACAAATATCAAACCAGAAGAGTGATTTGGATAATTTTTTTTTCCTGGATGTACAAAAGAGATCAGATACGTTTTGAAGGAATTTCTTAGAAGGGGCAAAGAAAAAATAAAAATAAATCAAGTTCTAGAACAGGCCTGTGAAACTGGCAGCCCATGGGCTGGATATGTCACATGCAGGCCACACCCATCCCAGCTCTGCAAAGACAAAAAACATTGCAATACATCATGATCCAGCTCGTGATGTGATTGAGTTTGACACCCGTCTTCTAGGACATTATTTGAAGGGATTAAAAACCAGGACTGTTAAAAGTAAAGGGGAAGAATATAGAGTTGGCTTATTTGTTAAAATAAATATAGAGCTATAATTGCACTCAACAATGAACCAAAGGGCCACCATCAGTGAACTGTTGGACAGCATTACTTGGTCTGCTATGTGGATGTTTGGGTGATTTAGGGGTGGAGAGTTGTGGTGGGTTGGAGTGTGTTTGGGGATTATGTGTGTTGAACCTGGTCTTTGAGTGTTAAGTGAATTCTGTTGTATGGGTATACTGAGTATACACATACAATGACAATAAAGTAGTAGTAGTAGTAATTATTATTATTATTATTATTATTATTATTATTATTATTATTACATAGTAATCTCTGGTAACTCTTGATGAACTTTTGCTGATAAGGAAAGAATGATGAGGCTTTTGGATTTTGTTTGTAACTGAGACATGGGGAGATGGGAAGAAGAGAGCACTGGTATTTTAAGAGAGAGTGCTACGTTACTAACATTGGTTGTGATGAAGGAGGAAGTTACTTTTTAATCTTTTTTTCTTTTCCACATTTTCTATCTTTTATTTTTTATATCCTATAGTTTTTATTTTCTCTAACTAATCTCTAATAGAATTAAATGTGTGTTTGTGTGCACACACACACACACACACACACACACACACTTTTGGGTTTAAAGCAAAAGTGGAAGAATCGGGGTGCTTTTTGAGACGAAAGCTCAACCACAGAATGTACATTTCATCAGCCAGCCACCCCTCTGTTTTTCTCCTCATTGCATCCTATGTCAACGTAATTCTTTTCTCTCTTGTTTTTATCTATTGAAATCAATGGCCTGATAAATGAGAATGCATAAGGGAAGACCTCAAATAATGAAATATCTCTCGGGATTATATTTTAAATGATTAACTTTATTGCCTTGAATGAAAAAGGAGCAATCCAGCGAATCATTTCAAATACAAATCTATATTTTGGATGCGCCGTCTCCATGGGTGGGGCCCGTGTCAGGGTCCCTGTTCCCTTCTGTTAGCAAAAAACTCAGGCAACATTCATGTTATTCCACTTAGTTTGCCCAGGGTATATACAACAGGAAGGGCTGAATCCTTAGTAATCAAAAATACCTTTGTACAGCAGTTTTGTGTTTCCATCTTTGCCTTTTTATGGAAAGGCACATCCAAAATAAGCAATGGAAAACACAGGAGGTTTACAAATGCCCCTGATCCCACCTGCCCCCTTCCCAAAAAAGACAACCAGCTTATACAACAAAAGTCCCCCTGGAATCAACTATACAGCCTAGGGACCATGCATTAAGTGTCAGCAATGACTTAAGAAACAGGGTGTGGTGTTGAGGAGAGTCACTTTCAGTTCTCCCCAACTTTGAATTTTCAGGCATTTCTTTAATAAACTTTTCAGGTGGGTATATTTTTGCCACCCTTGAATAGATGTTCACTCTTCTGTTTCTAAGGAATATTGATCTGGAAAGAGATGGTACGCTTAGCATTTGCTGTAGTTGTTTGTTTTGAGCGTTTGTTGTTTTGTGAAGAGATAGATCTCTGCATTCTTTGTGTACCCTGCACAAGGACAAACGGTGTAGGGATTTTTAGGAGTAATGTAACAAGAGAGCTCATCCGTCTCTTGACGGACAGAAGATATACGCCTTTTCTGCCACTGAATCAAACACTGGCTCAGTCATTGCTCTGTCTCCATGCTCCTGATGGGATGCCTGGTTTTGTTTTTTGATTGTTTTTTTTAAATTAATGTCTGTTCCTCTACTCCCTTATCATCAACAACAATGAAGCTACTCTTTTAAGAGGCAAAATTGCTTGGGTGACTTAATGTGAGACGGCATCTAAAGGGGCTACATTGCACTAATGGTAGGAAAGACTCTTCCAGGATAATCCTAATGCACTGAACTGGTTAAATCCAGGTGACCTTATGAATTCTTCTAGATTACTTTATCATGACCCTTGACTCAAAGGACCAACCTTGGATTCATAATAGCTTATAGCTAACATTTGTTCACCGTCATCCAGCATCTCTCGACTAGACAGGTATCTCTACAAATCGGATTAAAAATTAATTAAATATATAACTGTCTCTTAGAGATCTCTTAGATAGTACCAGTTGTCCAGTCAGTCTGAAGATGGACATGCAAAGTTGGCTCCGTGGTCAGGCAGACTGGGAGATGAAACAAGGTACAAGGACAGCCCAGGAGGTTTGCTGCTGTCTGCGGGCAGCAAATATTTCTTTTCTTTTCTTGGCAGTCAGTTTGCAAACTACCCAAGGTCAGTGAAGTTGCCTTGGTATCTGAAGCAGAACATCCCTCGGCGGTTTCTCCTTGCTCCCTTCCTGTAAAGGGGTGTGGGTGATGGGGCCATTTACCTCCCTTTTCATGTTGGCTGCCTTCCTTTACTAAGGCTTGAAGTGTCTAAGAAAGAATCCTCCTCTGGAGATTCATCACTTAGTGGGAGAACTCCTAATTGTAGGTGAAAGTTCTCAAGCTTTCTTAAGGCTTTGGAGATTTCTCTTTTCCCGAGTGAAAAGCAACAGGAAACCGGATATACCATTTGAATAAAAGAAAGAGTGTGGAATTCCTATATGTTGTCTGAAATGGGTGTGAGGAGAGATGAAAGACTTCAAGAGCCAGGGGAAAGAATTTTTGCACCTTCTTGACTTTGTCTCTTTGTGTCATTCCGTACTACCTCAATTTTAGAAGGAATGGTGGGGGGGATTGATTGATAGAACCTACTATTAGAAACAGTCCTAGTAACTGTCTCTACAACACACTCCATATGCGGCTGCCCTTGAAAAGCATCTGGAAACTCCAGTTGGTTCAAAATACAGCAGCACGGTTTTGTGCATACCTAGGTGTGTACATGTGTTACCTCTCCCTAGAGAGCTGCATTGCTTGCCATTTTGCTTCTGGGTGCAATTCAAGGCGCTGGTTGCAATCTTCAAAGCCCTTCATGCCTTGGGACCAGGTTATTTGAGGGACCGTCTCTTGCAGGACACATCCACCCGACTCACTAGAGCAGGGGTGTCAAACTGGCAGCCTGCGGGCCACATGCGTCACATGCAGGCCATGCCCACCCCAGCTCCGTGAAGGGAAAAAACATTGCAATACGTCACGTGATGGCAATGTAATGCAGCGAGTTTGACACACATACTCTAGAGCATGGAGGCAAGGAATGTTGCAAGTCCCCTCCCCTAAGGAGGTACATCTGGCAGAATTCAGAAGAAGGGCCTTCTCTGTGGTGGCTCCCTCTCTTTGAAATATCATCCCTTCAGAAATTAGACTGGCTCCCACTTTGACACTCTTTTGTAAGGCCCTGAAGACTTGGTTTTACCAGTGGGCCTGGGGAACCCAGAGAGGGATGGAGCCCATCAAGTGTCTCATTTGACTGTGTGCTGTTGCCGGGGAGGTGGGGAGTTGTTGGGGTTTTTTCCCCCCCCTATATTGTGTTTTTTTGCTTGTAAGCTGCCTAGAGTCTCTGTGAGCGAGTAGGCGGCCATATAAATTTCCTAAATAAATAAACTAAAGTACAGTAAGTAAAATGCAACTGGAACTAAATATGGGTGTGTTGACTCATAATGGGCTTTTGTTAAGTACTGTTTTGAATATCCAAGATAAAATATTCAAACTCTGCATCTCTGCTATAACTACAGCCTTCTTCCGTTTCATCTCAAATAAGAGAAATGGCAGCCAAATTAATAATTCCCCTTTCAATAATAATCTTACAGTGCATAATTATGTTTAGCTAGTTATGCAACAAAACTGCCTGAGATACTAGTGAATAGATGCTAGTGAGTCTCCAGTATAGCGCAGATACTCTTGTTCTAGTATATAAAATACATCCGTACGATGAAATCGAATTTTGGAAAATCCTTTGGCTTTTTTGCTCATTTGGTGCCCCACTTATTGCTACACAAAGGTTAGTTTTAAAGGTTTGAAATTTACGGGAAGCTACTAAGAGGGGACCTTTGCAGTCTTGATTTATTTACCTAATTTTAATTTCCAGGTATTTCCTCCCAGAATGGTAGGAAGGTAGCATTTCCTATAAGAGAGTTGAGTTGCCTGCTTTCAACAGCCAGTTCGGTACCCAAGTAAAGATAAGGTCAGCTTTATGTTAAAGTCATCCCAGCTGGCAGTTTCCTGTTGTGTCCTGCAAGGCTTTCTTCACCCTAGTTTCCTTGTGATCCTTTCCTAGCCCCATGATGAATCTTTCCCTCCCCCCCACAATTTCTGCAGCAGCCACAGGCTTTGTTAGCACACTGGGGTTCAAAAGTCCGATTAGTCGTTAGGAGAGCAAAGGGTCAATTTACCAGTGCGCCTTCCTCTCCATTTAACTAATTTAACAGTGGAATTGTTACAAATTCCATTTTATTAGAGTCTTGTTTCTCAGTCCAGCTGAATTACCCAAATCTCATTTTCTCAGAAGTGCTGAATATGTAATTAGAGGAAAAATTATGCTCCTGTTTCCTATTAGCGTGGAGCATGCATGTGAGAGAGAGCGTGTCCGCATGGGGGTGGATCATTTTGTGTATATGTGTGTGTGTGTGACTAGCTTGTGGACTCTGCTTTTGGTGTATGTGCGAGCATACGTCTTTGTCTTAATCTATAGACTCACAGATAAGATTCCTCAAATCCTCATCTGGGCTTAGAGGTTTTTTACAAATTGTGTGAATGTGGATGTCTCTATTTCCATGTGCCAGAGTCTCCATGTACATGGTTTTGTACGAGAGAGCATATTTTATGAAGCAAAGCATTATTTAGGGAACATGTATTATTTAGGGAACACAAATATCTTAATATTTTGGTATTATTTTAGAACTGGCTGCCTACAAACCTTCTAACTGACCAAACATTTTTCCTCCCCAGAAAAGGAAATTAACTTTCTGCTTGGGGTGTACATGAATAGGGGGGAAAGGGATGGTTGGTTCCTTTTTGTTTCCACAAATTAATAGAAAGGAAGTCTTCATGCACTTCTTTAAGGCTGTTGACCCCAGAGCAAAAAAACCAGGTTTTCCTTCCCGAGCATTTTGGACCCATATGAATTGTTGAGATCAATTGATTTTGTACATCAAGTAATTCATGTGGTCTCCTATGTCTGAACATATAAGACCATGAAATTGAAGGAGGTAAAAGACAGGTTGGAATAAAGCGTAACTAAGTAAAAACAATGAAAATAATGAAATGTAGTTTCAAAGTCTTCACTGCCCTGCCCCCTTGTTTACTCCATTAATACATTGGGGCCTGGGATGTGGCATTGTCTGAGATTTTACAATATATCCTTCAAACTGGAAAAGATTTCCTTGTTCCTTGTGTTCTTTTTTTCAAGCTGGGCATACCAAGAACTGAATTTGATGCCTTTATCCTACTCTGCCATTAGGCTTCATTCCATGATATGTTTGCCAACTTGAATTGATTCCCTCTACCACCAACAACTATGGATAAAAATCTGATAACTACAACATTTTTATCCACTCAGAGTTCATCAAGAGTCGTTCCCCCCCCGCCCCGCCACCTCTGTTATCCTTGTGACAGCTTCTATGTTCTTCTGCTCTGAGAAGGAATGGCTGATCCAAGGTCATTCACTGAATATTTTGTTTGGGGGGATTTGAGCCTGGATTTTATTAATGGTATACCTTTGATTTTAATGTCAAATAAATATGGAGGACCTGGACTCCTGATTTATAACTATATAAGCTAATCTTGGAGAATTCTCTTTAATTTCATAGATTCTGCAGTCTTGAGTTATCTACAACAGACAGTAGTATATCAACAATCTAGATTTCCTCTCTTTAACTCCTGCCATATTCATTCTGGTCACCCTCCAGTTTCAAAGCCAAGAAGACATAAGCTTTTTATGAGGGACTTATATATCATTGTTTTTTCCCTCTCATCAAAGTCTCCTTAAATTATTTGCCAACCTGGGCCGTAGAAAGGATTTTAAAAATCCTGTTTTAAAGATAACAAACTCCCCTGTGAAAATATATTGATTGTGCCATTTCTCTTTATTTTCAAATTTAGTTTCCAATCTTAGTTAAATATTCACTTTCCATGAAATCCTAATTTCCATCTATAATTTAACAATAAATAGCAGGATTAAATATCTAATATAAGGAGCAATAGAAAGTCTAGATAGTATAAACAGCCAAAGCTGGGCTCTGAATTCCAATTTGTTAGGCCAACAGGTGCAAAACAGAACTGAATGGAACTATACCTAACAGGTTTTCTTTGTCTTATGAGCAAATGTAAGCAATAATATAAACACATTTTGTTGTCTATACATAGTAGATTATCCTGAACCTGTAGTTTTGTGAACACACTTGGATTCCTCTGGAGGTTCTTTTCCCAAGCTAGCAGTCCCCTATAATGGTCATTTTCCTATTATTAATACATGGGAATATCCAAAAGAAATAGTCTTGTCGTTTTGACTATTTCCCTTTGTTAGTTATCTGTCATTTAAAAGAAAAAAATGTCCCAAATGAGACCAAAGCATTTTGTTGGAATCAAAGCTGCAACTTGAAGGATAGTCCTATCGGAGATATAAATGTATTTACCTTGATTTCCAACTCACTTGATCCCCAAAGTTTAGGGCAGGCAGCATCAATAATCCAATAACACCTATGAAAAAATATCATATGGAAAAGTTTATTGGGTTTTTTTCAGGTGGCCTAAGTTAGCATCAGCAATCATACATAAACTTTCAATAAATCCTTCCTTATGGGGCAGATGGTAGAATATGGCTTGGTTGCGGAGACGAATAGCCTGTCTGGATAGAGCATGTTCTAAGACTATCTCTTTTTCTAGTGAGAATTTCCTGCAGGCAGAATACAGTAGAGAGTGATAGGTAAAATGTTTTTAAAGCTCTGCATTATTTTATCCCCACATTTAATCCCTTGTACCATGTGTAATGCCTTCATTAGGAGGTTGAATGTTAGAGGGTGGGAAATTCCTATTCTTCATACACACACACACCCCTAGGAAATAGGAGCACCTGAGATCTAAGTTAGAGACAGGTAAGAGGAGATGAAGTAGCCTGAAGAAAAGGTGAGATAGTTTTCAATACACGATGGGTCTAATTTTAAGGCTACTTTTCCCTAGCGTGTATCCAATTGCATTCATCCTGTTCAGAAAATGTCAGGGGTAGGTTATTTAGACTGCTAAAATCCAGTTAAATTGTTTTCTAGCAATTGGAAAACTATATTGAAGTTCCAACTGAGAAGTGTTCAAAGAAAAAAAGATTTGAATAGGACAGCTTCTCCATATCCTATCTTGAAAGCGTTATGTGAATGCATGGCGTGGAACTTGTCATGGAGCTGTAAATTAGGATACATTTTTGGTCTTGAAAAGTGATGGAAAAAGTAACATAACTCTGCCTGGATCTCAAGCCCAGAATCCACAGCCAAGTTAGAGGGGCAAAATCCCCTGTAATGAATGTTCACTTAGAACAGCAACAAATAGACTTAGAGTCAGTGCCTTAGTTGTCCTGACATATCATAGTCCATTAGTGTTGATAATGGTGTCTCCAGCATTCTCATTCATTCATCATCACAGTACATACAGGCATGTATAAAAATACATAGGGGGTCACCTTATTGTTTTTAAGTTTAAAAACATATGTTATCTCAAACAAAATGGCACCCCCAAAGACTACCTTAAAGGGGGAGAGGGTAGAAGATTATGAAGTCTGGAGCAAAATTTACTTGGCTGCGTCATTGAGTGGAATCTTTGTCCATTGCTGCATCTCCATGCTAAAGTAGTCTTTCCTGGATGAATTTTTGCTTGTCATGCAGCTGTTAAATGGCTTTGAATGCTTGCCAGATTTTTTAAAAAGTTAGCAAAAGTTGGCACTTCAGAACAATTAGTAGATGATAAGGAGGGAGGTTATTGTACCTTTTCCACTGGGTCTCATCTGTGAACATTCTGCCTGAGCGATATTCTCTTATTTTAACATATTTTTGCTTTTTTGAATGATCCTGCTAGACTCTTTGATTTAAAATCTGGGACTTATCGGCCATTTTTAATATTTTTTTTTGCAAACCTTTCAGATTTGATGCCCTGCTGGGTTGTTATGGATTCCTTATCATGAGTCTGAGCTTAACTGCTCCAGAGCATTCCACCATGAAAAATGGGGGAATTCTAGGTCATGCCTGAAGTGCATGATTGAATTGTAAGGGGAAAACGGAGGCTAAACCTGGCTTTGTGGTCACAATTTAAGGTTGCATTCGTGTTTTGCCCCACTCCTGGTTTATCATATAATTTCTTCCATAATGCATCAATTGCAGTCAAATGATCTGCTGGAGTGGAAGCAGAACTACATGTTACAGCAACCTTCTCAAACATAGTGCTTTCTAATTTGAAGGATTAAGTTTCATCCTACCTCAAGATATGTGGTTGGAAAGATTGTAATATAAGAAATTCGAGGCTACTGAACAGAAGCAGCAGCCCTGTGTCAAATTCTCCCCAGCCAAAATATGTAGCGAAACTTCCCCCAATCTCTGAATGCCATTATTACATCCTCCTTTTCTAGGCAGCTAAAACCTGACAATTTGAGGACACAGGAGAAGTTTTTATATACTTTTAACAGTTAAGAGGAAATTTGATGAGGAACTATGACTTTGGGTAGCTGTCATATACTTTTTGTAACATGAAATCCTACAGAGATTATATGGATGCTTGCTCATCTAAATCCTGAGGGGGGAATAGACAGCAGCCCAGAAATGGCTGCAGTATTCTCTTCTTATATAGTGTCTGTGCTGTGTCTTATATAGTGTAGAAAGTCCTGTTGTCTCAATAGCTCTTTTTTAAAAATGCTAGCTTTTCTTAAATTAAGTACATAAATTTGAAATCAGTTTGAGACTTATGGCTTGGGACTACAGGGAAGGCACATTCAAAGATGTGCATTTTAATCTTAATCCTTGCAGAGAAGGAGACACATATTAATCTGTACTCTCTTGATCCAAGTACCGCAGCATCAGAGCAGAAACATTCTGGATTTTAGGATTAGAAGGATCCTGAACATCTGTGTCTCAGCGCAGGAGAGAGAAGTGCCTTTATTCACCATGACTGGTATATCCCGAGATTCTTGGTGCTGTGCTCAGTAAAACTGAGGCCCTGTTGATAGAGCAGCCGAATATGCCAATGCTGGAGAATCCAATTGTGTCCCCTTAGCCAAAGCCTTTGTCCGCCATTTTGCCTCCGTTACACAACAGTATCATCCCATCACACTCTGAAATATACATGAAGTTGGCTGAATGCAGATGAAATTGCACCATTTACAGCATTAATATTTCATGCTCTCTCAGCTCCTTGCTTTCTGGCTAAGGAAGACAAGTAACCAGACCCCCCCCCCCCCAGACATACTTACTTATACATAGGCAGTGGCTAATTCCCAATCGCCAGCTGGCCATGGGTGTAAGAGCTGTTTATATGGAGAGGTGTGTCTGTTTGTGTGTGCATTCATGTACTCAGTCCAGAGAATGAATAGGTGCTTGGTCAATGCGGGAAAGCCCTCTGATGTGCTTTTAGCAGGCAATTTGCACTTGTGATTTCTTTCTGTCATTTGCTTTTGCAATAAACTTTTCGGATAGGAAACAAAACCAGGCACAATATTTCTGGGTTGAAGGACACAGTATCTTTGGCTTTGCTTTCTGAACAACTAGATTTCAAGGCAGAGTTTTAACTGACTTGCTTGTTTAGCCCGTCATTATTAAGGGTTTCATCATTTTGATGCTGAGTCCCAAATTTCCAGATAGAGGGGCAAGGAAGACAGTGAGGAGAAAAAGGGTCTTATGAGAAGGCAACCAAATATGGGTCAGCTGTGTATGTGAGGTGAGTCTAGATGGATGGGATGCGTGAGTTTGAGTAAGATGCTGAAATACGGAGATGCCAGTTTAAGGAAGAACAAAGTGTTCCCCTGCAGACTGAAAGAGTATAATAGATTTCTTAATTTCAGATTATGGTGAAGGGGGATCCTGTTACAGGTTTCAATACTGGCTGTGAGGAAATTCAAAAGATAGACCGTATGTCGTCTTTGCTAGGTTAATCTATGCATATTTGTGTGGAGCATTTGTGGGACTAGATAGGGCAAAACAAGCTCAGATTAAATCCCAGAAAGATGGAGTTGCCATCTGTAGATGACCCAAAGGTGACCTGGATGATTGAGAATCTCCATAGACATTCATATGTAGATGATTGATCTGGCTTGATCCTGGTTCCTAAATTAACTCTGAATAAGATCTTGCTTGTCCTAAGAAAACAGGTTCATGATCAAAGTCTTCTTGGATAGGGCTGTGGCCAGGGAACTGTTGCCCAGCTTCAGCTAGTCAGCCACTTCTAGGTCTTTTTAGATTAGGTAGCATTTTCATTTAGACTATTGCAAGTATTCTACATGGGGCTGCCTGTGAAAATGAGTGAGAAGCTTCAAAGAGGTTACAGTAGTCCAGCTATTAGCAGGGAGGGGTAAGTAGTGTTACATCTGTCCTTTGATCACTGCACTGGTTGCCAAAAGGCTTCTGGGTCAGGTTCAAGGTTCTGCCTATTATCTGTAAATCCATACATGGCTTGGACCTCAGATCACCTCTTCTGCTTATATTTGCATTCCTTTTAGGACTACTAGACTTCCCATTCTACAGGAGATAAAAGGATTGGAAGCTTGAAGTCAAGTCTCTTTGGTGGTGACCTCCATGTTATAAATAATTTTCTCATTTTGCTCCAAGGGTCTTCCATTCCACTTGCCTTTTGGAGGACTTTAAAAACTTTGTTCTGACCACCTTTTGATGTACATTGTGGACCTGGTCTGTCTTAATAGGTTGATTGCGATTAGATTTTGACTTATTTATTTGTTTGTCTTTGTTATGTTTTGCTTGTTATGTAAACCATTCTAAATTTCAAGAGGGGTATGTACCCTGTTTCCCCTAAAATAAGACATCCCCTGATAATAAGCCCAATCGGGCTTTTGAGCGCCTGCACTAAAATAAGACACACCCCCGAAAATAAGCCCTCCCTGGAAATATTTAAACGCATGCGCAGCCGATCCCTGCCATTTCGTCTGATTAGGGTTAGGGAGACAGAGCTGGAAATCGGGTAAGACAGCAACAGGTCTTGCTCTACATGCCCCAAATTAATAAGACATCCCCAAAAATAAGGCCAAGCAGTTATTTAAGGGTTCAAAAAAAATATAAGACAGGGTCTTATTTTCGGGGAAACACTGTAGAACAAATAAACGAATATACCCATCATGATTGCAATACTAAAGGTAAAGGTTTCTCCTGTCCAGTTGTATCCAACTCTAGGGGGCAGTGCTCATTTCCATTTCTTAGCCGAGGGAGCTACCATTGTCCAAAGACATTTCCATGGTCATGTGGCCAGGTTCACAGAATGCTGCTACCTTCCCACTGAAGTGGTACTTATTTATCTACTTGCATTTACATGCTTTCAAACTGCTATGTTGGCAGGAGCTGGGGCAACCCCATCACATGGCGCTTGAGTCTTAAACTGCTACCCTTCCAATCGACAGGCCCAAAATTTTTAACCAGTAAGCACTGTGCCCCCAATCAAAATATCTCATATCTTTGGTGGGTTGCAGAGCAGTTAGTTTAAGGAACTAAATCAAGGGTGAGATGAGATCTGAATAGGCATTTCCTAACTGACGCTGTCTCTCCCCCATCACACTATTGGCATCTGGCAAATCAAATCTTGGCAACCCCTGGGTAACTTCACTCGACAATAAATGAAATTCTGAAGAACATATTCATTCCACGCTGCAAGTTCATTCCCGTGTGCTGCAAGCAATAGATTTATGGCCCAGCCTGCTTAATCCCACCGCAATATTTCCAGGGGCATTAATGAGCTCTGCCGGTCTAGGGGGGTTGTTGGCAGAAAGTGCATCCTCTACATTGGCAGAATGAATGGATGGATGCTTCCTTCCGTGTGGTGGAACGAAGGCCATCCATAATCAGCAAATATCCACAATAGACAAGGGTGTCACTGGTTGTCTTCTCCTGCTTCTCCCTGTCTTTTGTCTTTGGGTCTTTAGAAGGGGAGCTAGCCAAGAAGCATAGGAGAGAACACAGTTGTTGTCTTTGTGCTCTCACCGGGGATGTGGCAGCTAGTCTCCCAAGGCAGTTTGGGGAAACCTAAATTTAGCAGCCAGCTTTCCCTGTCCCCAGCCCCATCAGCTCCATCCGCCTTCCCCTGTCAATGTGACTAGTTCTTGTTCCCACCGGTTGGGCTCCCTGCTTTGTATGGATGGTGCATTGTTGAGGGTAATGAAATATTCACAGGTCAATGCTTGGCTGAATGATGGCGTGAGCCGTCAACTCCTTCTCAGGGAGACAATTGCTTCCCAGGCGCAACCTCAGCTTCCTGGTGACTGGCATCAGTGTGAAAAGGAGGCCAAATTGGAAAAACAGCAGAGGCTAAGCCACCTAGAGCTGAGCCCCACTTGCATCCAGGTTGGGGTACCAGGGCCAGATTAGAAAGTGGGCAGAAAAAGTTAATTGACAAGCAGTGGCTATGTTGGATGCTGGCATTGGGAAGTCACAGCAACGCTCATAGGAGGCTTTATAGAAAGTTAAATTAATGCTAACATTTTAAAAGCCAGCCGCAAGGAAAGCCTCTTTCCAATTTGCTTCTGCATGTACAAGTTGTGTTGGTCCCATTTATGGTTGCAGCCTTTAGAGTTCCTGGGGCTCAATAGAGGGACATTTCCAATTAGAGTTTCCTCTCCTTGGACCTCCCAGGAAAAGCCTGTGGGAAAGAGGCTTGCTCTTTTCTTGCAGCCCTTCTACTTCCTTTGTGATGTGCTGAGATTTGCACAAATGGAGTGGCTGTGGGGCACTGAGAAGTGGGGAGGGGAGGGAGCTTTGGACGAAAGCTGCTGCTTAATAGGCTTTGAGCTGGGAACACAACACTCTGAGTGTAGTTTTATCTGGCAGCCAGCTTTGTTCTGGCTCAGACCCAGCAAACACAGGCAGGGACTCCAGTGTGTGTGTAAAACCCTTGACACATCACAGTATAGACGAATTCCACTTTTCACTGCCTACCCCACCACCACCATCTCCCAAGCCTAGCAAAACCTCTGGAATCCACAGAGTAATTTCCTTTCCAGGAACCACCCTTCACCGTTTTCTTAGGACTATCCAAATTGCCACCCAGATACCTGGTGCACCTATACGCATATATACGGCCTCTTTGCAGGCATGCCCAAATAGGTTAGCTATTGGCATCGATGCAATGTATTGTTGCTGTATAAGCAATTGTTTCTGCTGGCTTGAGTATTAGCTGAATTTGTTTGCAGTTGTGACATCCAGGGGAGGTGAGAATGAAGAACAACACATGGCTTTGATTTGCTAAAAGTAAAGGGAGCTACGGATTCCCCAATTCAGCACTTCCTCTTCCATTCAAAAGGAGGGTGATTTAATCTCCAATAGCAAAGAAAACATACCCAGGCAATACTGCAGGCAACCAGCCTCCTAGTTATAGCAGGATGCCCGTTAGCATGCCAGGATATCATCACCCAGACAGATGCTAACTTTAAGCACTTGGCAGCTGTGGGACCAATTTAAATGAGACAGGGAGGGGTGCATAAGAGGCTGCACAGGTGCGTTCTTTTAGATTGCCTGGCTCTGAATTGAAGTGGGCTCGTCTTAATGTTTAGAAGGCATGCCCCCCAATCTTAGCAAGAGATTCTGTGTTTTTTGATCTGACTTTTAATCATCACTGTCATTCATATTCATGGGGGGGGGGGGAGTTTGGGGCAGCAAATAATGGTGTGTGAATGACAACATCATCATGCAAATCCCAGGTACTTGGCACCAGATTTGTGGCATAGAAGCAAATAGCAACATTTGTGTGATAACCTCACACTTTGCTGAGAATGCTGCTGCTTCTGAGACCCTCTCTGCTGTAGGTCGAACTGCGTGGCCACAGCTCACGTTAAACCAGGTTAGGTAAGCCATGGGTGCCTTTGACCTCCCGATGTCTGATCAAATGGCCAAAGGGAACATTTCAAGGTTGATTTTGGAATTTTTCAAGGTTGATTTTTTTTTTTTAATTTTACCTTCAGGGTAAAGACTTTTACAGAATGCCAGCAAAGAGAGAGGTCTTGCCACAAAGCGACTGCCACCTAAATTCAGTGCAAGAGGAGGCTGTGGATGAATGGGACACAGATGAAGAAAGAGTAAACGTGGGCAATCCATTTAATTCAGTGACATGCCCTTAGTCTTCGTGTCCCTGGGCAGTGAAAGAAGAGGAACCTTCAGCCCATTTAAGGAATTAGATTGGAAATACTATCGATAAATACTGTACTGCTAGGACAGCAACTCAGTTTAGAGCCAGACTAATTTGTTTGTCATCTTTTAAATGACAGCATGCTTTTATGGTTGCTTGGCTCATTTTTAAATCTCATTCTGACAATAACTGTGGTAAGGACAGACTAAGAGATGGCTGATTGATACGGCCAGAGGTGGCCAGATTATGGCAGTCTTTATATTTGACCCAGGGGAGCTTTTCTTTCAATCCTCAAGCAACACTCAATCTTCTTCATCCAGCCCCTTCCTGGACCTCCTTCCAGTGAACTAGGAAAGTGAACTATTCCGCCTCCCTCTCAACCTGCTTTTTTAAAAAAAGTCAGAAATCTGGGAGGCCGGGGAATAGGTTTCAGGTTGGTTGCTTCAGCAGTGAAAGCTTGGGAGCGAGCAGTGTGCTCAGGGCAGATGCCATGGCTATAGTTAGTCATAACCAGCTGCTGGTCTCTAAAGCCTCTTTGGAGCTTGATTGTTCTGTCCCCGTCCCCCACACGCACAAACCCACACAGTCATTCGAGGGTTAAATAATTTACTGAATCCAAAATCTCACCCGCACAGTGTCAGTCTTGTTGAAGCATCAAAAGCAGCACTTTTTGGAATAATTTTGTCCGTCACAGAATCTAACCGGCCACACTCCTCCTTTATATAGCCTGTGGAGTGTGGTCCAGTGACTCAGCTTAATCCCTGGCACGCCTCCTCTTCTGCTGTGATCGTTTCACAAGCCGACGCTGACGTGGGTCCAGCCACAACTTGTCTCCCTCATCACTCTCCGACCGATCGGAGACACCTGGCTCCTGGCCAATCTCCTCTCCTTTGGCCAACACCTGAGGAATTGTCAGAGAGGAGGGGCCAGGGGAGGGAGGCCTGGCCGGTTCCTCTCCTTCATGTTCGGAGCCTTCTTCCTCCGATACGAGGGCTTGGGGGTTGGAGCCACAACACTGATGTTGGGGCTATTGCACTGATAGGAGGCCAGTCCAGCTGGCGAACAGATGGCATTTTGGTGGCATGGCTATACAGGATGTTAATTGACTGACCCACCATTGTCACATCCCAATTTTGTTCAGGGCTACATAGCTTTCCACTCCATGCTACTCTAATGCAGGGGTGTCAAACTCACGGGCCAGATGCGCCACACATTGGCCATGCCCATCCCCGGTTTAGCGAATGGGGGGAAACGTGATATCTCACACGATGCCGCAAGCTTGACACCCCTGCTCTAGTGCTTTCCAATTGAATGAGGATGTGAATCCTCACACTGGCTATCACAATAACATCCCAATTTACCCCATGCCAAGAAAAAGCAACATGAAGACTCCCAAACAGGAAGACTTCCATTTTCTTCATGTGGAAAGAAGAGGGAATCAACTATGTGGTGGTACGGCAAGACATTTTGCTTCCCCATCCAAACTAAAGAGGTCCTTGGATGCTCAGGAGGTCTTTATTTCAAGACCAGCAGCCTGGTCTAAATGCAACTATCCTGGAAGACCTGGGTGGTATCTTGATATTTGTATTGTGAAGTACAACTTCCTTGAGATTTAAGGTCATGGACTTTTTTTTCCCCTTCCCAAAATAAAAGGAGGAAATGTTAAAAATGGAGTCATCAAGCAAAAGGAGACAGGCGCCACCGGCAAAATGCGGTGTCGGCAGGAACCAGCCCTACTCACTAAATGACTTGAGAGGGAATGGCCCCATGTTTGTGCTGAGGTGGCAGAGACCAGCAGGGAGAGAGCAATCCAAGCAAGCCCAAAAACTCCATTAATTAAAGAAACTCGTTAATGAAGGACATTTAATCAGTGCAAGATTAGATCCAACTCTGAGCATTGCCAACAAGGCAGATGAGACAGCTTGGGCCAGGCGCTGCAGAGGCATCCAGAGAGCAGAATGTCCAGCTCCAGTGGGTGGATAAGAACCAGCAAATGGGCAGGAATAAGTCCAAAGGGAGATTGAAGGTGAAAAGAGGGGGATCCAGTGCAGGTCTCAGCTGGAATGGCTGCCTGGTCCATGTAGCAGAGGCTCTACTTTCCTCTTTCACACGGGAGATGCATGAAAATGGAAAGTGGCGTGCAGTTGCATGAGTGATTTGTGGCTGTATTTATTTCTTGTGTTACTTCATCCTGCCCATTTCTGATTGACCCTTTCCACTCGAGAGAAGACAGAAGTCTAACAGGAAAAGCAGAAGTTGGAAGAAGGGAGAGAGGCATGAGCCAAGATATCTCTAGCATCCAGACATCATGTCAACTGTTTCACCTACCAGCAATTCTGCTGCCCGCTTCTGCTTTTCCTTAGAGGCATTTGAGAGCCTGGAGGCTGCACTTTGGATGGATGGATAAGGCATTTAATAGGAAACAAGGTTTAAGAAACTGAAGGAGCATTTGGGATGGTGGCACTTTCAGCTGAATGATGAAGCAGCAAAATCCTGCAGTGACAGAAAGTATTATATCATCTCAAACTTTCAATTGACATTGTTTCTAAATATTCTCCTGTGTTTATAGATCCAAGAGCCCTCAAGAATGGCTGTAGAATTCCAGAGTCTCGTCCTTTCTTGCAAATATTGGCAAGATATGGCAAATATTGAGAAGTTTATGCACATGAAATAAGCCTGTATTCTAAAAATCAGTGCAGGAGAGGTGAAACAATGATTCTTAACTTCTTTGTTGTTCTGGAATAAGTGAGTATTTCTGTTTTGTTGGCCTTTCTGCTTTGGAGGCTGGACAGGCAGCTCTGGGAGCAGGATGTATTTACGCAATTATGCTTTCCTCTGATCTTAGCTACCCCAGTGAGATTTCTTTCCATTAATCTCACTGATAGAACACCACATGGTCAAGAAAATGCTCCTGTGTTCTTCCAAAGCTACACTGAAGCAGCAGTTTGGTGGAAGTTAAATGTATTCATCCTCTTTAGGGCAGCCATTCTCATGAAAGCAAAAGCCAGTTCCAGAGACAAGAAAGAATGGTAGGTTTGCAAGAGAGTGGTGGATGTGCAAGATTGTGGGAAATAGAATGGGAAGCATTATTATCATTTGGGGGGAGAGAGAGAGAGAGAGAGGTCTGATGGAATCCAGGGGGTAGAAGGGATTTCCTGCAGGAGCAAACCCTTTCCTTAACTACTGGAGTGTGGGTGAGGGGAGAAATGAGTTGGAAATCAAGAGGATAAGCACCGCAGTCCTAACATTACATTCAGCCCATTCCCATGCACATAGCATGATACTGCCATTATTCCTTTGCCAGGAGATTTTTTTTCACTTGGAGCTACAGATCGGGCCAATGAGATGCTTTGGAGATCAGGAGAGCCTAATAATAAGAGATTGATCCTTAGGACAGTGAGTGTTGCTGAGGCAGGCCAAAGGATTAATGGAGATTATTTGTATTTCACAAGAGAAATTTGAACTTGCAACAACAACATTAGATGTTGAATGGGGCACAGTTGTATTTTTTTTGTTTGGTTCCTTACTCACCAACCAACCACCCCACTTCCCCTTTCTGTTTTGCAGTTAAAGAAGATTCCATGTTTTCTAGAAATTATAGAAATGCTGAATTTTGCTTTCTGAATCTTCCCCCATGCCCACCATTTGCCATCCGTATCCCATCTTTGCTATCTGGTTACTGCGGTTTCCAGTAACTTAACTGTGTGATGGCAAATCAGTCAGTCAATCTGGGTGACACGTGCAAAAGCCATTTTTTCCCCCTGAGATACAGTTCCTATTTATGCTATTGCCTCTAATTCTAGACTGTCAACCCACCACTAGTTATACTGACAATCACTAATTTCAAAATATTTAGTCGTTTTGTCCGATGTATGTGTCATATGAACTGAATGAACCGTAGTATTCAATGGAGATGGCAAAGAGACTTTTTTCTACAGAACAAGGAAGCAGCTTCAGAAAATAGTTGTTAACGAAAGGAAGAAAGCCAGAAAAAATTGGGAGAGAAAACCAGGACACACCAGAATGTGTTTTGGTCTAGCTTTATGCTAGGAAACCTGGTTGATTCAAAAACAATGTATAGGCATTGCAAATATGTCTGTGAAATATTGTTCATAAATGCAATATGATGGAAGATATTAATCAGCACTTCAGGCAGAGACAATCTGATTTTGTATGGTCTAAGTCGAATTCGTTGGTTAAAAATTGAATAATGATGAAATTAAGGAAAATTATAAAATTTTAATAGCCTGATACATATCTTTCCTTTTTTTTTGTTGCTATTTATATTAGAATTAGATACAATTTAAATGGGGTTGACTTTTTCATGTTAGGCTTAGTTGAGGTATTTTTTCAAATTTTTATTTTTTTCTGCGTTTTTGTCTTTTTCCCCTGTTCTTTTCATTTGCAGAGAGTTGTGCGTGTTTTCTGATTGTCTAGGCTTTTTTAATGAAACAGCTAATACTTTTGATTTTAAAAAATCAGGAGGAAGCCCTTCGATTCCAATATTTATAGTGACATTCTTAATGCATACTTCTATATATTGACCAGCCATCCTTCCCATTCACAATTATGGACATTTCCTTCTTTATTTTTACAGATTTTAGGCGAAATATTTCTTTATACCTTTTCATACATTAGACATGGCATTCTCACAGGGCAATCCAGTAGGAGTTTACTCAGGCATAAAGAAATTTGACCATTTATTTATTTATTTATTTAAAATTTATATACCGCCCTTCTCCCTGAGGACTCAGGGCGGTGAACAGCCAGAATTTAAAACATACAATACAAATATTAAGAATTAAAAATACATATAAATTTGGCTCCAATTTTAAAAATAACAAACCAATTTAAAAAACGTCTAAAATTTCTTCCTAAGCCAGCCCGGCTTGTTGAAAAAAATAGGTTTTAAGGGCACGGCGGAAGGCACTGAGGTCTTGAGATCTCCTTATCTCAGGGGGCAGCTGGTTCCAGAGGGTAGGTGCCCCCACAGAGAAGGCTCTCCCCCTGGAGGTCACCAGCCTACATTGTTTGGCTGATGGCACCCTGAGGAGGCCCTCTCTGTGGGAGCGCACAGGTCGGTGGGAGGTCATTTGTGACAGTAGGCAGTCTCGCAGATAACTAGGCCCTATGCCATGGAGCGCTTTAAAGGTGATAACCAACACCTTGAAGCGCACCTGGAAGACCACCGGGAGCCAGTGCAGCTCGCGCAGGAGCGGTGTTATATGGGAGCGCCATGTTGCTCCCGTCACTACCTGCGCGGCCGCATTCTGGACCAGTTGAAGCCTCCGGGTGCTCCTCAAGGGGAGCCCCATGTAGAGAGCGTTACAGTAGTCAAGGCGAGAGGTGACAAGGGCGTGAGTGACTGTGCACAGGGAATCCCGATCGAGAAAGGGCCGCAACTGGCGAATCAGGCGAACCTGACCATGGTTTAAGTTTAAATGAAGACCCATCTCTTCCTTACGCCAGCCTAAAATAACTATGTAAAACAATCTATTATTGTTGCATAATAGATCCTCAGTTTATTTGGTTTCTGTTCACGGAGAGTAAGAAAATGTTAATTATGTTACTTTCAATGATGCAGTTTTCATGTATTCTCTTCCTTCCTAAATAAATGGTGGGGTGAAATGTGACTTTATATTACCTCATGATCTGGCTTTTGGTCTTAAATGGGATAGGATCATGTGCCATTTAATTTTTCTGTTTCACTTCCTTTAAATCTGTAATTTTTTATATAAATCTTGTGACTTTGGGAGACAATAAGAATACTAGAAATTGACCTATCTGTTTTATATTTAATACCTTGGCAATCCAAAATGTTGAAATTATATACTAGTTAGTTTAGTTTATTGATTAGCCCATGGGCCATATCAAATTACAGAATTCCAAACACAATTTATTAGTAAAATCCTATAAAAACAATTTGATATGAAATTGGAGTAAAATACAATAATTTAATATATAGATAAGTAAATAAGACAAAATTATATTTCAGTATCACCCCTACAATCTACCCCAATCAGACCCACATATGCTGATCACAGCCGAACCATTTTACTCAAGTACTGTGCCATATTAAATGTTGTTTTCAGAATCTGGCCACACATAAGGTATGTTGTTTTAATATTGGATTCCCAATAGGTCATTCTTTTAATTCAAGGTTGACTCAGCCTTCCATCCTTCCAAGGTAGGTAAAATGAGGACCCGGATTGTGGGAGCAATAAACTGACTTTGTATAAAAAGGAACACCGCTTGGGGGGGTCTGAAAGCCCTACTAAGCAGGTATATACAAAAGTATGAAGGCTATTGCTTAACGCATTGTAAGCCGTCCTGAGTCTCCGGAGAAGGGCAGCATATAAATCCAACCAACCAACCAACCAACCAATAAATAAATAAATAAATAATTTTTTTAAAAAATGAACCAAGGTACCAATCTCTCACACTCTTATACAAACACCAGTCAAATAGTATGTGAGCCAAGTCTTCTACCTCTACCATTCCGCAAATGCAGATATGTCCATTATATAGTATAAAGTATGTACTAAAGTCCCAAATATCTGGAAAAGTTGCTGCCACATTCTGGGAATTTCAGAACCATTGTTGTTTTTCCCTATGGCATATACGGGTAAAATCATGTAGGAGTTGGACCATAATTAAGTCCAAAATTTCCAGTCCTAAGCAAGATAGTTGTTAAGTGAGGTTTGCCCCATTTTATAACCTTTCTTGCTACAGTTGTTAAGTGAATCACTGCAGTTGGTAAGTTAGTAACATGATTGTTAAGTGAATCGGCTTCCCTATTAACTTTGCTTGTCAGAAAGTCACAAATCATATGACCTCCAGGATACTGCAACCGTCATAAATATGAGTCAGGTGCCAAGCATCCGAATGTTAATCACCTGACCATGGGATACTGCAACTGTTGTGTTAAAAATGGTTATAAGTCACTTTTTTCAGTGCCATTGTAACTTTGAACAATCATTAACTTCAAGGTTATAAATGAAGGACTACCTGTATATATAAAGTATTTTTCAATGGGAGGCGAAACTTTCTTCAGGTTGAGCTTGACTCCTTAGGACTTTGTGGACATATCCATGTAATCCATGTAATCCATGTAATCTTCTTGATGTCAAGATGTCTGAACATTCTTCCAGGATCTTTTTTTTCAACTCTCCAGCTTGCGATTTTCTAATGGTTTCCCATCAAATTATTAGGTATTCTGAGTCTATTTATCTATTCAGGAAAGACCAACGTTTCTCAACCTTAGCCATTTTAAAATGTGTGGATTTCAACTCCCAGAATTCTTCCAACCAGCCTTCCTGGCTGGAGAGTTCTGGGAGTTAAAGTCCACACATCTTAAAATGGCTAAGGTTGAGTTAGACTGTGGTTAGTTGGATGCTGATCCCTGCTGTAGGCCAAAGTGGACCATAATAGATGAATTCACTTCAGCAAAAAAATGAAAGAAAAAAAAACCCCAGGATAGTGCTATGGAAAAAATCCTCGTGTCCAATGTATTAATTTGAATGTGGGCAGATTCACAACCTTAATTTTCCTTTTTTTAAAAATCAACTGAAAAGCATGATTAAAAATAACGTCTTTCTCCTTAGTCAGTAAGAAAAACTGTAACCATAAACAAATTTCCAAACATTTCCAAAGCTGATACGGAGACAAACATGTATATGGAGATTCGTGTCTACCTTCATTCCAGTCTCATCTGGACTCTGCTGAACTGCCTGTGTGTTTTGATGCATCTGGAAATGTTAATTCCATCTCTCTCATTTGGGAACATCGCTTAAGTGGCATGGTTATCTTCAGCAAACATGGCATTGAGTTTTGTCATGGCCCAGTCCCTTTTGCATAGCAATCTCATTTGGGTAATTAGAATAGAGCTGTGCTGAATACTTGCAGCTGGGTTTTTTTTCTCTATGAGTTCCCCAGTCCCCTCGATCTTCAGTAACCCGGATTGACTGCTCCTGCACTTCTTCCATCATTTTACATTTGAGTGGATGTTTGATCTTACAGAATAGAGATAAAGCTAATTCAGAGGGAGAGCAAGCACTGGTCTCAGTGTAAATTATCTTTATTTCCTTTTTGTTGCAAAGCCAAATCTGATTGGCCAAGTGAAGTTGTTCCTAGGAATAGATATTTAAATAAATGGTACTAGAGTAGCAACCATTTAAATATGTAAGATTTCTCTGGATGCCAAAATAAAGATAATTAAAGAGAAAGAATGTTCTGCTCTGTACTATAAGGGACCCTGAATGTGTTCACAGGGCGTATGACTGAAAGCATGGTATAGTTTCCAGAGAACTGACAATGAAGTGATAGTGATGTCTTCAAATTGTAAAGATAGCTGCAGAATAGAAGGGATCATTTTGGCATAATTACATATTTAGAGAATTCTGAGTTGTACAGCTGTTCCAGAAATATTGGAAGGGTCTTCTTAATAAAGGGGAAGGGCGAAAGATGTGTTTCTACTTCATACAGTTGTTTTATCTGAAAACCCTAGTTGCCTGTTTCTTATTCAAGTCCTGCATTTGGTGGATGGGTATATAGAATTCATAAAATTGTGTTTTCTCTCAAATTCTGTTTTGTTGCAATTTAAGACTCGACTCCGGTTGCCTGGGCCATGTAGTCATTTTTTAAGTCAGTGGAGCAGGCAAATACGTCCCACTCAGTTTGGTTTTTCTGTGTTTAGTGATGAGTATCTATATTGTAAAGATGTGGCCAGGAGGAAATCAATTTCATGTTCATGGCTTGTTTTGTGTTTCCTTAGGTCAGGAGTGGTCAACAGAGCAATCCATAGAGCTGTCTTTTTATGGTTCCCTGCCTGAACATTAGTTGTGACCTATCTTGATGCGCCTCCCTTCCCTGCAATGTGTTCTCCAAAGTGCCCATCCGCACTCTTCCTGCTTTTAATCCGACTCATTTCACATGATGCAACATCAGGATGGTTTCTCTGCAACACATTAAGTGATTGGAGAAAGTCTCCAAATGCGAGCAATGATCTGGTAAACCACAGTGAAACATATTTACTCTGATTCTTTTGGCCCAGTTAGGTGGGATTTAGTAGGGAAGAAAGCTGATGAGCCAAAGAAGCTGCCAGCATTTACATTAGATATTGCATTATCCTTTTATTCGGATGTTGCAGTGTAACAGCTTGCTGATGTTGCAGCTGGGGAAAATTGCAAGCACCTCTTGCTCATCACTAGTGGCCCTGCATTCAGAAGATATTTTTTTTATTATTACTCTTTGGGACCTAGAATTCGCATTCTGCTTCAATATGATGCTCGTAATTGATAATCCTTTTAAAATCTCTACTAGGTTTCCTTTATCACCAAGGCTAGTTAACAGTTACATGTGACTTCTGTTTCCTAGACAGTACAGACTAGTGCATGTGGTCAAATTTCCACATTCCAGCAGATAAGAAATTATGGTACAGAGAGTCCTCGACTTACAATAGTTCATTTAGTGACCGTTCGAAGTTACACCGGCACTGAAAAAAGTGACTTATGATCATTTTTCACACTTCTGACCGTTGCAGCATCCCCATGGTCACATGAGTTACGTTCAGATGCTTGACAACTGACGCACATTTATGATGGTTGCAGTGTCCCAGAGTCATCTGATCCGCTTTTGAGTCCTTCTGACAAGCAAACTCAGTGGGGAAGCCAGATTCGCTAAACAACCATGTCGCTAACTTAACAACTGCATTGATTCACTTAGCAAATGTGGCAAAAAAAGTCGTAAAATGGGGCAAATCGCACGTAATAAATTTCTCACTTAGCAACATAAATCTTGACCTCAATTGTGGCTGTAAGTTGAGGACTACCTGTACTATCAACTGTTATGTGTTTATTTGACAACAAGCAAAGAAATACATGCATATTTACTGTTTTCTAATAAAAACATGGATAACTTATAGCAGTGTTGAAAACAAACAACTGAGACTTGCGTATTTCTCCTCTGCCGTTATCAGTAGCTTGTCTCAGAATAGGATAGGATAGGATAGGATAGGATAGGATAGGATAGGATAGGAT
>WNWU01000020.1:16314189-16369974 GCA_012654045.1 Ptyas mucosa
ATAGAATAGAATAGAATAGAATAGAATAGAATAGAATAGAATAGAATTCTTTATTGGCCAAGAGTGATTGGACACACAAGGAATTTGTCTTGGTGCATACGCTCTGAGAGTACATAAAAGAAAAGATACATTTGTCAAGAATCATGAGGTACAACACTTAATGATAGTCATAGGGAAACAGTCAATATAAATCTTAAGGATACCAGCAACAAGGATACAGTCATACAGTCATAAATGTGAGGAGATGAGTGATCTCCTCCCACTTATGGGTGATAGGAATTATGAGAAGATTAATAGTAATGGAGACTTAGTAAATAGTTTGACAGTGTTGAGGGAATTATTTGTTTAGCAGAGTGATGGTGTTCGGGAAAGAACTGTATATATATAATATTTTAATGTGGTCTTCTTCCAGTAACGGAGCTCTTAACACAGTATGCATTACAAGAGGGAAGAATGTGAAGGATTCACAGATAACCTGAATAAAGTTTGGAGCTTTTGGAGCTAGAGAGACCAAGGGAATCGGGAACGCCAAGGTGCATAACTCACAAAATTGCCAAATGTGGTCCCTCACTCCACAGAGCCTGAACTGAAGAACCAAAACACTTCTGAATTCAAGTCATTTAAATCAGGACAGGCAAGATTCCCAGAGGAGCTAGAATTCTCTCCCTCTCTTGCGATTGTTCCCGAGTGCACTGCAGGCATGTGCCAAAAGAAAAGTTAAGCGACGCAAAGAAACATCAGACATTAAAGGGATTCTGTTCTCCTCTGGCATGATTAGGGAAGGAGACAGAACTTCCCCAAGGAGGAGTAGATAAGATAGATGGGATAAGGAATTATATAAGAGCAGCACCCAGGCGTTCTTGGAACAAGTAATATTTCCTTTAGGTCTGCCTTGGATTTTGAATTCCTTGACTCCAGCGCCTGATCCATTAATTAAAACACGTCCAACATATTCTGAAGGCATCATGCTTTTTTTTAAAAAAAAAGAAAATCTGGATAATAATCATAATTATTTAAAACATTTCTGTATCACTTTCAGGCAGAGCCCCACATTGCATGCAACACAAATATATAAACGCACAGCAAAAGCCAGAAGCAGTTCATTAAAAATGCAAATACAGAAGGCAGCGCCATAAAACCTGGAAGATTGTTCATATATTATCAAGAAGATATCAATATTAAGTGACCACATTGACTTTTCAGGATGATTTCTCCCCAGCCTGATCTTCTGATAGTAATTCAGTTGCCAGTGTAATTGAATCCATCCACCTTGTTGTTGGTCATCCTCTTCTCTTTTCTTCCACCTTTCCCAAGAGCATAACCTTTTCAAAAGAGTTTGTTTGTTACATAACAAAATATGATAATTTGAATCTGGCGTTTGTCCCTTAAGTAAGAACTCTGATTGATTTGTTCCATGATCCATTTGTTTGTTTTTTTGGCCAATTCTTATATCCTCAAGAGTCTTCCCCCAACACCAAAGTGAAAAAGCATCAATAATCTTTCTATTCTGCTTCTTCAGAGTCCAGTGTTTGCTTCTGTGGAGTATCACAGGGTAAATCATTGGTTGTATAATTCTCTTCTTTGTGTATACAGACACTGCACAGCATCTGAATGACTTTTTCAAGGTCTTTTTTTCTACCCTATCAAATGTTAGTCTGCCCTGGTTCCTTTACTATTCATAATCAGTTCTAAAAGTTAGAAACTATTCACCACCTCAGTATCTCCAGAGTCAGTTCTAAATCAGGTTGCCATTCCTGTTTCCAGTAGTTTTGTCTTTTTATAGTCCTATTACAGTCACTGGACTCCTCAAACTGGAGTATACAACTAACAAGAATGAAGACCTGAATCTAACCCAGATGTACACTGAGTGTTAAAACATCCCTTATATAATAATCTGCATTGTAGCCACTTCTTGTTGATCCCTTATTTTTGTCACCTACTGCATAGTACTGCACAATATCCCTCTTTAAACACCGCTAGGGCTCAGATTCATTCCAAAATAATATGTCAAAATTGTGTCTTCTATCAGTCTTCACTGCGGGCCCTTTTCTCTTTCCGTCTATCCGTGTGAAGAAAGCAGCATAAAAGGGATACAGCTATGATTAATCTTAAGACAGGAACGTAACTCAAGGTTTATGGTTTCAAGAGCCATGGAAGTCATGTTTCTTTTTTTCTACAGATAATGTTCTCAATTAGTTCTTACCCTATCTCTGTTCCATTATAGGAGCCAGATAAAAATATTTATTTGTGAAAAACATTTGAGAAGGAAACTCATTCTTTTTGAGACTTTACAAAATTCTCTGCCTATACTATGAACACTTTACCCAGTGTTCTTCCAGTAACTTCTTGGATTTTGTTAGATTCACTTCCAAATAACATCATTTAATAACACCATGGTCACAAGAGGCACACATCTTGAGAAGTAAATCTGAATCTATAATAGGATAGATCACGTGACAGATTTCAGCATTTTCTAATTCTAAGATTTCATGGGGGAAATATCCCATGGGACATCAAATATGTTTCACAACAGAACTACAAGATTTTATTTGTTGCAGGCATTAAGTAAGACAGCTTTCCCAATATAGCACCTTTCAACTATATAGCAAATGTGTCTCCTAGAGTGGCCTCCCTAAGTGCCATTTTCGCTGGGAATACCAGGAGTTGCAGAGCTGAAAATAGTGGGATAAAGCTCAAGTGTAGATAACATGTTCAGTGGCTAAGGAGTGGGATTTTTTTTTCAACTGTCATCTGAGGAAAATAAAACACCTTCTGCCTTCACAGGAAACTAGTTGCTGCCATCCAGAGGAACGTGTGGCTTATGTATTTGATGGCACTACAGCCACCTTTCCTTGCATTTTTCCAGTATAATAAAATATTTAAGTAATGGAATGCAATTCTGTATATATCAAACACATTTTACAAATTAATAATTCAGAAATTTTCTTAATGTAATTGAAAGGTATAATATATGGCAGCATAGGTCTCTGGGATCCAGTTAATGAGCCTTTCACAAATGGGGTGCCTTCCAAATATATATATATATACTTAACCTTCGAGAATTTTCAACAATAGCCAGCTGACTGAAGAATTCTGGGAATTGCAATCCTCACAACTGGAAAGCATCCAGATTGGTTTATTACTGATTTGGCTGCTATTGTTATTGCTTTATTAAACATGTATTCCACCTTTCCTTTAGGGATTCAAGGTGATTTACATGGGATCTCCCTTCGTTTTATCATCCCAGTGTTTACCCTATGAGTAGATTGGGCTGAGAGGAAGTGATTGATCCAGAGTTACCCATTGATTGTTCATGGCTATCAACCTGAGTCTCTCCGGGTGCTAAAACCATCCCATCAAATGGACTATCATTTTCAGAGTGGAACGTTTGGGGATATTTTGATCAAGTGTGGTAAAGTACACATTAGGTCAGGGGTGTCAAACTCAAGGCCCATGGGGTTCTTAGATCTGACCTGTGGAGTCGCCGTGGAAACAGCAAAGGAACGGTCCGTGGTGCCTCTGCCAGCGAAAACGGAGCTCCATTTTCGCTGGCAGAGGGCTATAGGAGGCCGCCGCAGCCGAAAACTGAGCTGGAGACAATAGATCCCACTCCCAGCCTCACCCGGGCTACCACAGGTGCTCTGACACAAGCGATGTTGAGCTGGCCACGCCTACCCAGCCCCTCCCCCACCTGCCCGAGGTCAAACACAACCCTGATGCGGCTCTCAGTGAAATCAAGTTTGACACCCCTGCATTAGGCTATTGAGATTTAGTACCATGGAGAGCACCCACAAAGTCTGAGTTAAGCAAGATGCCAGATTCATTGAGAGGCCTGAATATTAGTTTGTAATAGAATTGAACAACCTTAATTCACTCATGCGTACAAGTGCACATTCACATGCTTCCTCCCTCTTCTTCCCCTGTCTCTGTCTTAGAAGCTCATTTGAACCAGGGATTCATTTGCTTCTGGCCAGCTAATTCAGCT
Organism: Ptyas mucosa; assembly: GCA_012654045.1. Taxonomy (NCBI): domain Eukaryota; kingdom Metazoa; phylum Chordata; class Lepidosauria; order Squamata; family Colubridae; genus Ptyas; species Ptyas mucosa. Next base: position 16,318,175 of record WNWU01000020.1, read on the forward strand.
GATCAATTAACTAGTGGGTAGGTCTTCCTGCATTTTTTTCAGCCTAAAATCTGCTTCCTACCCCCTAATTATTTTCTGCATAGTTTACATGAAGCTGTCCCTCCCTCTCTCAAGGGAGAATTTCTGGAAATTCAGAATGTTATGCAGGTATGCACTAACGCTAGAATATGTTCTTCAGACTCTGGGTTTCAGAGACATTATGAACTGCCAGCACTTTGAGAGAAGAGTTATTCAACCTTGAAGAAAGGAATAGAGCTGCCTCCCTTGGACCCAGGGATGGAGACCTAATTATCTGCTGGAGTTCCCTTCTATACATGCCTTTATTGAGGTCATTGCTTTAGACATGGTCTCCTGGAGAGCTTCAAGGACCAATTATTTCTGCCTGAATAAGTTTTCCTTGGCTAAGGAGTGGGTGGTAGGTGGTCAGAAAGCTACATAAATTTTAAAGGGAAAATATCTCCGGTATCAAAGGTGTCTCCCCAGTGAAGACTGCTAATTTGGGACACTAAGATCAGCTTTCTGTAAAAACATTGAGCTTAGTCATCTACTTCTTCTCTAGTGTATAGCATGATTAGTATAAAATACCTTAAGGGGCTGCCAGGAGCCCCTCCTAAATGTATATTAGCACCTGCTTTCCCTTTTTCCCATTCCCAATGAAGCCTGACTCCATGCAGGAAAATCCAAGGAGTAACAGAACAATTTGCAGGTTCAGAAATGGCTTTCCCCCCCTGCCCAACTTTCACTGTCACAGCTTTGCTGCATCCTCGAGGGTGTGATTGGGAATAAAAGAGCCTAAAGACAGAGCCTGGGGCGGAAAGGTTTCTCTCTTCAAGCAAGGAAAGCCTGCCTGCCCAAGCCTGTCCCACTGTGATGTTGCCTTGTCATAAATTAACCACACACACAATTAAAGAGCCTGTCTCAGCTCCAGGAGCTGTGGATGTATTTCATCCCAAGAGAGAGAGAAAGGCACTGTGGTATACAGCTATAAAGCATCTGAATGCGGAATCTGGGCTCTTAGCAGAGGGCTGGTGGCTATTTGTCAGCACAAGGCAAGGAAGAAGGGATTGAAAGGAGGCAGGGGTGTGGGGAGCAGTCAGGTATGAAGCTATGTTGGTGGGCAAGTGAGAGAAAGTATCTGCAGAGGAGGATGGCTCGGTGCAGGCTATTAGGACAGTGAGGCACTGTGGATGCATGTTTGAGAACCAATTTGGCACCGTGGTTAAGGTGCTGGACTAGGATACGGGAGATCACATGTTCTAGTCCTCCTTTCGACATGGAGATTGGCTGAGGGACTTTGCCCAACCCACCTCGGAAGGTTGTTGTGAGGAAAATAGGAGGCAGGAGGATCTTGAACAGTACAAAAAAGCTGGATATGCATCCGATAATAAATAAATAATACCTTACGTGATGACAGTCACCTGAAGATCAGTCGTCACATAAGCTGTCCCTAGCATATGAGTCACATTCCCATCAAATATTTCTAGTGGTAACTAGTGGCTGAGAGGACATGATTTTTATTTTTTTTTTGCATCGTGTGGGAGACACAGAACAGCAATCAGTTACAATTAACATCAAGCAGAGAAGGTGGAAACATCTTCCGTGTGTGAATCATATCTTGAAATTCCCTGATGACAATTGACGTGCATGCATCAACCAAGCTGGGTACTTTCGTGGAATTTGGAGAATTGGGAATCTCTTCCAAATGATTCATGTTGTCATGGATTTTGATTTCTGTGTCCACCAGAGTGAACAGGCAATTCAGTTGGGTTGCCTTTTTGTGGTACCTGATGTCTTGCTTGTGGTATCCCCATCAACTTCTGGTTCTCCCCAGAATGTTGAACAAAAGAGATACAGTACTTGGCCCAGTCCAACACAGCTCCCATCTATCTATACTGACCATTTCTTTCTATCTGCCAAACTGGGTCTCCTATTATAGATGGAGTAATTTTCTACCGACTTGATCTTTATTTATTGTCAATTGTTCAAGATGAACCAAGTTGCATTTTGTCAGTACTTGGAATATAGAATCCACTACTAGAACTCTTGTCCATACGTATATGAATATTCCTTACTCTGTACAGAGCATTTCTCTCTCAACATTATGCCCATTAACAAGTACAATGTAAGATTTAGGGCTAGCCAAACGATTTATAGTCCAATAATTTTATTCAAAAATTTATTTAAGGAATATTTGAGCAGAGCATAAATTGAGGCGTATTAAAATAGAAGATGAGGGTTAATTTGTAACAAAAATTTGAAAAATAGTTTTAGGTCAAGGAAAATTTATTAAGAATTGTTTGAATTCTTCTGAACTAGACTTTTTCCCACCCCCCTCTCTGAAAGTGCTCTGGTTAGTTCACTCCCTCTTGAAAGAGAATCCAGGACATTGCAGTTTAGTATTTTCTATGTTGGCATGCCATGGTTTTTTTCCCCACATATAATTTATGTTGGATGAGGGGCAATAAACCTCTATGAGTTACAGCAACAGCCTGCCCTATGGGAATAAGTAAAATGTTACTCAGATTTTTTTTTTTTAGGGAAGGAGATGTCCTGTGCTCTTATAGAGTGGTGGCTCGTTTTGCAAAATCTTACAGGTAGTCCTTGACTTACAACAGTTCATTTAATGACCGTTCAAAGTTACAACGGCACTGAAAAAAGGTGACATGATGATTTTTTTTTCACATTTATGACTGTTACAGCATCCCCATGGTCACGTGATCAAAATTCAAACACTTGGCAACTGACTCGTATTTATGACGGTCGCAGTGTCCCGGGGTCATGTGAACCCCTTTTGGGACCTTCTTGACAAGCAGAGTCAATGTGGAAAGTCAGATTCACTTAACAACCGTCTTACTAATTTAACAACTGCAGTGATTCACTTAACAAGTATGACAAGAAAGATCATAAAATGGGGCAGAATTCACTTAACAACTGTCTCACTTATCAAGAGAAATGTTGAGCTCAATTGTGGTTGTAAGCTGAGGACTACCTGTATTTTTCTTTCTGTGGGATACGTTTCAGGGGGGGGGAACAATGATGAATAGCCAGTTAGTAATGATAAATAGCCTTGTTTAATAGTCTCAGCATCAGTTTTTGTTCCCATAGGGTGTAGGGGGTGGTTTAAATGATTTCTTTGCTCAAAACCAGTAATTAAAGCCTCTGGAACACTGGAACAATTAAGAGAGGCTGTTCAAGGGTCAATAAATTGGCAACATATAAATGGGGTAGTCATAAGTAAGAAGAAACAATTTAATGATAAGGATTTGTAAATGGACAAAAAACATCATGACTGTTCAGAAAGCCCTTTATGAATGGGATTTAATTCTGAGTAAACATAATAGAAAAATCTAAAGCATGAAAGAATATGTGGATAATATAGTAGTATATTCAGTGCTGTGTGGAGCTTTGATTTTAATTCCAATTCCAGAAAATTGTGATAAAAAAATGTCTCGGCACTAAGATACTCTAAGATACACTACACTAGATACACTAAGTGTATCTAGTGTAGAAGCAACCACAGACATCTAATATACAGTAGTGTTTAGTTTTCTTTTCTAACTTTCATTGAAATTAACATATTTTTGAGGCAATATCTAGGAAACTGAGTTACTATCTTTTGGCAAAGGCCATGTTCTTCTCTAGTTCAGAATCCCCTTCCCTTTTTTAAATCATGAAGATAGGCCAGTTTTAGGTGTTGATAATGCCACCGCATATCAGTGATAATCATAAAATAAATAATTTTATGTATTCTTATAAGAGAATGGGCCATGTAGGTTCAATTTTTGCTAGAAGGCAGGAAGAGCAAAATAGCAAGAATAATAAAACACCTGCAATATCTCATCTTAAATCAATACTTAGGTGACTGCCCCATGGAAGGACATTTCCACCTCCATTTGAAAGTATAATCTTTGAATTTAGTAGGCCCAACATTTAGAAATATGGCTGACCTTTGATCAAGATAATTGTTTATGTTAATATACAGAAACACATACTGTGTCTTACAAATATCTTGCTGCTTTCTTAGCCCCTTTACTTCCCTTTCAGCTGGGATAAGCATAAACTGGGGACTTTCATCCTGTCCTAAAGGCATTTTTCCAATCTCCATTTTTTCCACCCAGCATCCATTTGCTTTCTCCCATCTCTAAAAGACAAATATCAGTGGACAAATTGCTACTCTGCTTAAGCCCATGGGTGTCCAGGTGATGTACCTGCAGTTCAGATGTATAAGCATAAATGTTGGTAGTTGTTGCAATGTGTCATGGCGAGAATTTTTTAAAAATAGCTAATCGCTTTTCAAAACATACATGACAAAGAATGCTGTAAAAAAAAATACACTTTTGAGCTTCCATGAAGTTGCTGGGCAGGTTATCTAGAGCAGGTTTTTATTTGTTCTACACATAATTTTATCTTTTCCTTGTAATTCCAACTTGCCTTCAGTGAGATGCTTTTTATGTCTCTAATTCTCCCAGAAGAGAATGAGAGTCTAATCAAATCCATTGAAAACTAAAATAACGATGGGCACATCTACCCTTAAGATTTTATCGTCCCGTGTACACTGCTTCCACTCTGCTCCTATAAAATGATGTCCAGCAATTCTATGGCAGATAAAAGGTGTGTGTTGATAGCATTCTTTCTTGCCTTGGTGTTGGAAGCAATTACTGTTTTAGCCAATACTTAACTGCCTTGTGTTATGGGAAGATTAACTGGAATTCACCTGAGCTGTTGGACAGAGAGTGAGGAGCTGATGAAGGTTCAAACTCACAGCCTGGCTTGAGATTGTCAGCCATGAATAAGGAGTATTCTCTTGTCCTATCTCTGCAGGGTAATCAGGACGCCACGGCTCCGCCTGACGCAATGGCTCAGCCCTATCCCCCGGCAACATATCCACCACCCCCACAGAATGGTATCCCTCCAGAGTATGTTCCTCCACCGCCACACCCGCATCCAGCACAGGACTATTCGGGGCAGAGCACAGTACCCGAGCATGCCTTGACGCTCTACACTCCAGCACAGAGCCACTCCGAACAGCCGGGCACTGATGCCAGCACGCAGTCCATAGCAGGCACACAAACGGTACCGGTAAGAGACTTTCCTTACAGGGCCTGACTTTGCTGTTGAGCCTGCCCACATGGGGGGTGGGGTGGGGGTGGGGCAGTATAGGGCAGATCAAGGAAGTAGACATCCAATGAAGAAGGAGAAAGGGGTTTCTCCTTCCGGAAAAATGCAAACTGGAAGGATGGAACTTTGGGGGAAGATGTATAAAATTGGATGAGAAGAACTTTCTGTTGGAAAAATGGACCCATTGGCTCATGACTGAGAGGCTGCATTATGGGTGGCAGGGAAGAAGACCGAGACTGCTGATCCAATGCCCTCTCTGCCTCCATTCCTAGTTTGTCTGCTTGGCCTTGTTCCACTTCCATCTGAGGCCCAGAGACAGCAAAGGATTGAAAGAGAGCAGGGTGAAAATAACAAGAGTTCTGATGTAGCAGGAGGCCGGTGCGGAAAAGCCATTCCAGCACCCTTCTACCCCCGTGGGCATTTGTGGCTCAGCACTTAAGTTTCCTGGCTCCCTTTGTGTCCCTAATCACTTGTAATCTACCTGCTTGGCCGCTTGCCAATCCTATCGTGCCAATGATGTGGTTGTAATGCAGCTCAGCGAGGAAGCGCTGAGTGAGCAGTTCCCAGATGCTCCTCAATCCCTGAGTGCCAGGCTGGCTGCTCGCCACCAAGCAGCTCTGAGAGTGAGCTCGGCCTCCCCACCTAGTTCTGTGTGTGCAGGAATGCATGCAAACCCAGGATGGAGCCAATGCATCCCCAGCCTCCTTTTCCCGGAGCTGTGCATTTAGGTCCACGCTAGTTCTTATTCCACTTTCTTGAGTGATACTGCTGACCTAAGTAGAGGGATAAGACTACGGCCCCTATTTTTTATAAATGGTGAAGGTGAAGGATGGTAGCTGGTCTGAGACCAAATTAAAGAGCCAAACTGGGGATTTCCGGTTTCACAGCTCACGTTCTTAGTCCCTAAGCGCTCTTGGTCCCTAAGAGCATATGCCACCGCTCCCTGACTGGCTTCTCACATTGCACTAAACCATAATGTGATTTGTTTGTGTTTGGCTCACTGTATTCTGCTCACCTAGTTATCGTGCTTCTAAGTCATGGTTTATGGCTTGAGTGTCGGGTAAACCCAGCTCTTCGTTTTTTAATCAGTAAGCCATAGCTAAACAAACCATGTGATAGCACACTGTGTGAGCCTAGTCTCGGTATGACATTAAAAGTTGGCAATCAAGTAGCATCACTTTCATAGGAATGCATATTCCCAAAATGCCTTTCGGGATCATGGGTACCCTGCAGCATGAAGAGCCTGAGATTTGGCCTTACCTTAGGCAATGAACAGGGAAATGGGGTATAAGAGGAGGGGGGAAATGTTGGGGAAAGCTAAAATGAAGCAATGAGTTCAGACCACCTGCAGAACTGGGGGCGTAAGAAGCAAAACCAAAGAATGGAAGTGGGACCCCATATGATGGAAGGAACCCTCTAAAAGTAAATCCCTTCAGAGCTGTATCAAGAACAACCTGCTATACAGGCAGAGAGGAAGTCTGGGTGGATTGGGAGGGGGGAGAATTGGGGAGAAAAGAGAAGAAATCAAAAAGAGCCTTGGTGGCGCAGCAGACTAAAGTGCTGTTAAGTAGCACCAGCTGCCTGCAATTACTGCAAGTTCAAATCTCACCAGGCTCAAGGTTGACTCTGCCTTCCATCCTCCCAAGGTAGGTAAAATGAGGACCTGGATTGGGGGGCAATAAGCTGACTTTGTATTAAAAAAGACCACCGCTTGGAGGGGCCAAAAGCCCTACTAAGCAGGTATATACAAAAGTATGAAGGCTATTGCTTAACGCATTGTAAGCCGCCCCGAGTCTCTGGAAAAGGGCGGCATATAAATCGAACCAATAAATAAATAAATAAAAAATTGAGTGCTTTAAACAGAGAAATGGCTCCAGCCCCAAGCATTACAGAATAAGACTTGCAAAAAATGAACCCCAGTCTTTAGCGGAAGAACGGTTTATATATTAAACCCAGGAAAGTTAATATGCCTGCAGGCTGAAAAACCTAATTGCCCCAAATCCAATCTAGCATTTTTGCTGGATTCATTTCATACCTTTGAAATCTGCCTTTCGCAAGCTATGATGATGCCCTCCCTGACCCACCCAACCGCCCCGCACACGCAGGGCATACACACAGACACCTAGAAAGAATCACAATGGTGCTTTAATTTATTTACTTTCACCAGCAGACAGATGAAGCAGCGCAGACAGACAACCAGACACTACACCTACCAGAGAATGGTTCTGACAAACAGCAGCCTAAGCGGCTACACGTTTCCAACATCCCTTTCCGCTTCCGGGACCCTGATCTGCGGCAAATGTTTGGGGTAAGTCTGTGACCTTCCTGTGCTATAAATAAAGATAGAAATGTACAAAGACCTATATGGTCTTCTTGGGAAGGAACTGACTGTGTCCACTCTGTCTTTCACATTATAATTTAGTTGGGGTTTTTTTGTTTCGTGTGATATGTGAACCTGGCATTGTGGTTAGTAAAACATATTTTACAGTTGAATGTTTTGTGTGAACCGCTAGGGCTGACTTAACAAACAATGGTTAAAACAGAGTATTATTTAGCACCATTTATAAATTCAGCAAATCAGTCCAAGATAGGGAATATCAATCAAGCTAACAATGTTGGGTCCAAATGTTGTCAGATCTATTCTTGTCTTTATACGGCTTCTACATACTCTTGTTATATCTTTTAATTATCCATATATCTAAAGGGCCTGCTTCTTGCTTCCATTCCTCTTTGGCAGGAACTCCTGTCTGTTCCCTCTGACCCCCACAGAGCTCTGCAGGTCTTGTGGTGATCAGGGTTCAAGTAGGATTAAACTTGTTTCTCTAAGCATGTCTAGGACATGTCATTCAAAGGCTGAGTATTGCATAATGCAGAAAACACCTCCTGTACTTCCAGGGGTGATGGTTCCTAGCAGCCAGTGGAAACAAAGCAGTGTCTGTCTAAGCCTGACGGTAGATCCCAAAAGTTCTTTCCGTGTATGTGTATAAATACTGGTAGTCCTTGCTAACCAAATTTACGGCCGCGAATTTGAAAAAAAGCAGGTTTACGACTGATCTTTGAAATGATGGTGGTTGCAAGCATCTCCATAGTTATGGGACCATAATTGGACACCTCACAGCCAGTGCGCATTTACGACAATCACAGTGTCCCACAGTCATGTGATGGTTGCCATTTGCAGCCTTCACAGTCAGCTTCCAACAAGCAAAGTCAGTGGGGAAGCCGGCGAGAAATGTCAACTCACAATCACGTGACTTAAAACTGCCGCAGAACAGACGTAGGTTGGGCACAATCAGGTGAACCACGTTGCTTAGCAATGATGTTGCCGACCCCAATTGCGGTCAGTGCAGGTAGTCCTCGACTTACAACAGTTTGTTTAGTGACCGCTCTGAGAAATGTGACTTATGACCGTTTTTCGCTGTTACGATCTTTCAAGCATTCCCCATGTTCATGTCATCAGTATTCAGATGCTTGGCAGCTGGTTCATATTTATGATCGTTGTTGTATCCCAGGGTCATGTGGTCACTTTTTGCAACCTTCTCAACAAGTAAAGTCAATGGGGAAGCCATATTCACTTAACAACCATCTTACTAACTTATCAACTGCAGTGATTCACTTAGCCACTGGGGCAAGAAAGGTCGTAAAATGGGGCAAAATTCACTTAACGAATGCCTCACTTAACAACAGAGCATTTTGGGCTCAATTGTGGTCGTAAATCGAGGACTACCTGTAAATGAGAACTACCTGTATTTAATACTCAAGGATCAAGAGATGTCTGCACGCCATGCCCTTTGGGAATAAATCAAAACACAAGGGTTTTCCAAGCCGGGATGGAAAGATATGATGTCTCCGCTCCCATTTTCACCTTTCCTTCTTCCCCCTTCCCCGTCCCTCTTTTTCTCCCCCAGCAATTTGGAAAGATCCTGGATGTTGAGATCATTTTCAATGAGCGTGGTTCCAAGGTGGGTTCAACATGTTGGTGTCTGATACAACCCAAATGTCCCTGTAGATGGGTGTTCCCAGGGGCCAGTCTGTCTCCTCCGTTCTGCATCCCTGCCTTTACCACTTCCTTTCTCTGCCACAGGGTGCCTCCTGGTTTCTAACTACCCTTTCCTCACCATCCCTTCAAGCCCGGTGACTTTAGATGTAAGAATGACATGTTGGTATTTTAACTTTCCCTCTGAAAACAGCTGAGCTGGTTGAAAATAATTAACTAAAACAATTCTAGATTCGGAGTCCTATAGAAAGAGGAAAAACTGTCAGCCGCAAAGCCATCACTAAAAGTAATTTAATGCAGAAAAAGATCACCCTCTCATGGTGAGATTAGAAATTGCTCTAACAAGAGAGAGAGAGAGAGAGCAATAAAATAACATAACATGCTACTTAAGGCAACATGATATTAAGGTTTGGAGGAAACATGTGGATATTTCTTCTTCCCCATAATAGACATGAAAATACACTATTGAATTTTGGTTCCAGGAGATAATTCAGGTATTTTAAGTTTGAAAGAAACTTGGGAAATCCTTTCAGGGCTTAAACTCCTGCTGTTCCGTTATTGACTGTAGGAGCTAAACTGAACAGAAGCTGAGCAGGTGTCACACAATGGTTGAGCATGCTGGAGGGGGCACAACTGGACCTCAACCATCCCCGCATCCTCTTCACACTTAGGAGGGCCACTGTGTCTCTCTAGCCTGGATGATATAAATGTAAAGCCAATAGTCGGGGGCAGGGGGGGAAACAATCCTACACATTTGCAGTCCTTTTGGGTCGTATTGCCCTAATGGAGTGGTGATGCAGATCTTGTCCTGTCCTCTTATTCCTCTCAGTCCTTATCCTCCCTTGTCCTCGCTCCTTCCCCACCCACCCCTGACCCCCTCGCCCGGTCTTTAGGGTGGCTTGGGAAGCTCACATCCTGCCTCTTTTCTCTGCTGCTCCTTACTCACCCCTTCTCTCTGTCCTGTTCCTCCCGCCCCCCTTTTTTTCTTTCTTCATCCTTTTCTCCTTTTCCTACCTCTCTCCCTCCCCAACCTCTCTCTTTTTTCTTTCCTTTTTCCTTTCTCTCCCTCACTCACAGGGTTTTGGGTTTGTAACTTTTGAAACTAGTGCAGATGCCGATCGGGCACGGGAGAAGCTGAACGGCACCATCGTAGAGGGACGCAAAATTGAGGTGCGAACAAATGCACTGCCTGCTCTGCGTCGGGCATTAGGCCTCACAGTTACAACCTTTAAATATATATATATCTGTCTCTGGGATTAGCCAGGACAAGCAGGCGGGCGAGTGAATGTTGCATGTCCTGTGCTTTTGATTCTGGTAGGTTGGTTAGTAGGGGAGGATGCAGAAGGGAAGGAAGGCAGAATGTCTCCACCAAGAATCTGCTACACGCAGTCATTTCAGACAATATTAAGGGAAGGAAGAGAAGTATAATATCCCCAAGCCTCCAAGCTTCCGGAAAATCTGCCTAAATCATCCTGTGCAATTGTCACCTGTCAGAGATTCTTGCTCTTTGCCTTCCCAAAAGGAAGTATAGAGCCATTTCAGAATAGACGGTGTAAAAGATGCAAAAAAAACCCTTTTGGTAAATGTAGTTCTTGATAGCTGTTGAGCTCTTTGTTCACACTGGAGCGCTGAAGATGATCCCTGAATCTCTGGTTCATCAGAGTTGTAAGGTAGAGAGATGGTGCTGCATTGTTGCCCCTGACATCCTCTTCTGCTGGAACTCCCACTCTTTTGTTCTACTGGTTTAATTTCTTAGGTCTCCTCTTGCCTGCATTGCTTAGCCTGTCCAGTTAATGGTATTTCTAGTATGCATGAAAACTGCCTGTGCAGGGCCCTGCATGCTAGCTGTGAATACGACCCTGGGAAGATAGAGTTTCAGCAGTGGCCCTTTGCAACAAGCCCACGTGGTTCTAATGTTGCATTCCTGTTTGTGGCCAGCACCCTAGGAAGGAGCTGTAAGATTAGGACTCAGAAGGCTAATAATCCAAGATGTCGAGAATTGTAGCGTGGCAAGCAAATTGCCTTTGCTAAGGATGATCGGCCCATAAATCATGGAGGATCTGACAAAAACCTTGATCAGCCTTTTGAATGCTGATGTTTTCCTTGAGGTCCAGGGAAGAGGAATTCCACTTGGACCCCCAAAGTCTATCAGTAACCTGGTGCTTGTTTCTCAACAGGTCAACAATGCCACCGCACGGGTCATGACAAACAAAAAGGCAGCTAATCCCTACACAAACGGTAATGGAACAAGGAAGGGTGGTGAAGTGAGTTCGGAGCCAGGTATTCCTGGAAAGGGGGCAGGCTTGTTTTCCTCCAAGCCACCCTATAGGTTGGGGATGGGGAGGTGTTTCTGACTTCTGGTGGCGGGCGGGGGGTCTCAGAAAAAAAATGCAAAGCATGGATTTGGGTTGTATTTCTGGAAACAGAGATAGCAAGACGAGCACCCAGCCTATTAAAGCATCTGCTCCAAATTTCCCTCTTCAAGGACAATGCCTAATGAGCCTAGCACCCCCTCCAGCCCACTTCTTGGAATGCCATTACTCCTCCTGTTAGGGAGAGTTTAGGAGGACTGGAGGAGCAATGCTTTCTGACTGCCTCCTTCTTTGTTACCAGGCTGGAAGCTGAACCCTGTAGTGGGCGCCGTCTATGGCCCTGAATTCTATGCAGGTAATGTCTGAATCAGGCCAGATCCATGGACAAGCGTTTATCTCTTAGGGATCTGGCAGGACTACTGAATCTCGTAGCAGAATCTGCTTATTCCTAGGGTGCCACAAGCTATTGCTTGCAAAGAAGAAACCAAGAAGTCGAAAGTCGGGGGGAGAAGGGAGAGGGGGGGGTTGGGGGGGGGATGGGGGGTACTGGGTCTGGGAAACATTAGGTTCAAATTCCTGTTTAGCCGTGGGGCGTTCTGCCTAATTTTAGGCAAATCACTATCTTAAAACTTCACTCTAGGATTGGTAGACTATTAACCGGAATCTATAGGTACATAATTTAGTAATGTATAGTCAAATGGCAAGGATTTTTGATTCCCCATTGTAAATTAGGGTTCTAGACTGGCCCAATTATAACAGTTCAGAACCAAATTTAGGGTAGTATAAACACGCCATAAAACATATCACTGAATGCATCTCACAATATTCTTGGCACAGTTAATATGCTTTTGCACAACATATTCAACACAGCTAAATGGGCCTATGGAATTTATAGCTCAGGATGCTGTGGTTCCCATTACTCTCTCTCTCTTAGCATATTGTATGAAGCCAGCCATCGCATAAAACCATAATCTCATTTGTTTGCTTGGGCCTTAGCACATAAGTAGAGGAATCCTGTGTTGTTAGCCTAAGTTTAGGGTTTAATGTGGTGTATGAATCCTGATAGAATTGGGAGGGATCTGAGACATTGTTTAGCCCTCACCCCTGCCATCTTACGCTCTGTTTGGCAGGTAGCTGTTTGTAGAACTTATACTCCTTGCAAACAGTTCATTCCTCCGTCTGTACTTCACATAACCAGCTTCAGACACTTATTTGGATAAAAGTAGGGGAACAGAAGAGAGAGAAAACTATGTCTGAATCTGGATTATATTGTGAAAAAAGAGAACAAATGTGATTAGAACTGAGACATAGTCATATTCTGAAGCCCTAATGCATAATTCTTGATAGAATTATGACAGAGGGTAAAAGTCTTGAAGGCAAATATTTGGAATAGGAACAGAAATACAGAATGACAGAGTTGGAAGGGACCTTGGAGGCCTTCTAGTCCAACCCCCTGCTCAAGCAAGAGAAGCTATATCATTCCAGACAAATGGCTTCCAATCTCTTAAAAACCTTCAGTGATGGAGCACTACAATTTCTGAAGGCAAGCCATTCCATTAATTAGTTGTTTTCATTGTCAAGAAAGGTTGGAGCTCTCTTTGATAGCTTTCCATCCGTAACTTCTTGTCCTGCCTTCAGATGCTTTGGGAAATAGCTTAGCCCCTCCCCCTTCTTTGTAACAGCTCCTCAAATATTAATTAGGAAGGAATATTGAATTGATGGGTTGGGTTCATAGGTTATCTGCGAGGAACATACCTGAGGAAGGAGGTGGGAAAAGCTCATCCCTTAGTCTTGGAAGGGGAAGGGGGAAATGGAGAACAGAGTTTAAAATTTGGGGCTATTCAAGGCTGGTCCTCATGATTATTTCTTCCCCTCCTCCAGTGACCGGTTTTCCATATCCAGCCACAGGAACCGCAGTAGCGTACCGGGGAACGCACTTAAGGGGCCGAGGACGCACAGTCTACAACACGTTCCGAGCAGCTCCCCCACCTCCACCCATCCCCACTTACGGAGCGTAAGTATTGAGCAGAGAGGCTGCCCTATAAAGATGGGTGGTTCGGCACTTCCAAAAACGGCCAAAGTTAGATGTGCAATCTTCTCAAGACCCAGAGGATTCTTTCCCATGTGTCTCAGCTCTGGGCAGTGTGATCATTCATCAGTTCATTATGTTAATTCTAAGACATTCCTTCCTGAAGCTTCTCAGTTTGTGGTTCCAGTATGATTAAGACATAAAGTCTCTGTTGTCCTAGATTTCTGGACACATGGTTGGAAAATTCAGAGTTATCCTTGGATTTCTCATTGGCCTCAATTTTCCTATAGAGATTCCTACAGATCGTCCCTATTGTCTGGAAATTGTGGAAATTATGGCATTTCCGGAGGCCACCATTTTGGTAAGATTAGGCAGAGAATTTACCCCGGTGGCACTGTACATTTCACAGTCAACTCATACAACCAGAGAAGTCACGTTCCCAGTCATTCCACTTTTTCAACAGGAATTTTCTGTTTCCTTGGCCAGCATAAATTATGCAAGCCAATTAAGTACATGCCGGTGTACTTCGCACAACATATTTATTTTCATGCTTCCTTCCTAAGCTGATCATCTTCCTTCTTGCGTTGTAGCGGCTTCTTTGACTAATTAGACAAACATGAGGGATACAGGAAGGGAAGCATTGCTAGATGATACGTGGAAGCAAATAGATAGCCGTGTTGATCATCCTATAGCAGTGATGGCTAACCTTTTTGCCATTGTGTGCCAAAAGCAGGGGGAGCGCAGTGGGGTCATACGCACGCGTGCCCATATTCATAATTTTATGTGCGCCCCCCCCCCCTGTTTTTGGCACGTGATGGCACGATGGGCCTAGTAGGCCCGTTTTTTGCTCTCCCCAGGCCCCAGAGCCTTTCTAGGAGCCTGGGGGAGGGCAAAAACGGCCATTCCCCCCCCCCCAAAGGCCCTCCGGAAGCCAGAAACAGTGTGTTTCCTGACTTCTGGTGAGCCCAGAAGGCCCAAAAATCAGCTGGCCAGCGCACACATGTGTGCCAGAGCTGAGCTCGCGTGCCCACCCATATGGCTCCACGTGCCACCTGTGGCACCCGTGCCATAGGTTCGCCATCACGGTCCTATAGCATCTCACCCTATGGATCAGAAACCTGATCCTTTTTAAAATGACGAAAATGAAGCAAAAACGTGTGTGACTACTGTGCGGGGCTGCACAGCCAAGAGCGGCTGTGTCCAGGTTTCCCCAGGAAAATCTTTGTGATCTTCCCTGTTGACTGTCAGGCAGACAGCTCTATCTGTCTATTGCATGACGCCTGCATTTGCACCAGTCCTGCTGTCAGGGTAGAGAAAAGCAACGGATGGGTCCAAACACCAGAGCCACAAAGATTCATCTGAGGCCTGCTCTAGAGTTCCCATCTGGAAGACAACCAGTCTTGCGGAGTGAGCTTCAAAGAGCCCTACCCAAAGTAACTCTTAGTCACGGCCACATTCTTCTTGCTTTTGCAGAGTGGTTTACCAGGACGGATTCTACGGTGCTGAAATTTATGTAAGTCCATCCTTTCAAAGTTTCCTTAGAAGAGCCTCTTTTTTTTTCTTTTTTCTTTTTTCATTTCCAGTCAAAGCATCCTCTGGTACTTAAGTTCCTGCAGAGACCTGGCGGACTTTGCTGGTAACCAGGCCCTTCCAGGAAGGCTGTTCTGTCAAAGAGAAATCCTCCCCTGCTTGCTCTTTTCATTAAGTGATGCGAACAGGAGCCAAGGCTGCCAAAACACAGTGGGGAAAACAACCCAGGGCCCAGAGCTCAGGAAGCAGCAGCAGTTGGGCAGCCTCTGAGCCTTCCCCATAAGCAGTACAGCTTTTCTCATCACTCTTCCAAGGCTCATCCCAGCACTTTCCACAGCTGAGGGAGGTTAAGGGTGGAAAAGGAAGGCTTGAAATCACACCTCCCCGCCTGCTTGCCTGTATGTGCGGCAGCTGGAGAGGGGAAGCAGGCTACCTGTGAGGGTGGGGCGAGGGCTGCATCCGCTCCTACGAAGGGCAGGATTTATTTTCTGGCCTGGTGTCAGCCTGCCAGGTTATACAGCAGCATTTCCCCTCCATATTTAAAGTGCTCTGGGCAATACTTCAGGCACACACTGACAGATTTATCAGAGGCGACATCTCGTTAACACCGCCACCCACTAGGGAGGTGACATTCTCTCCTCAGCATGTTTAATTTCTGCAGGTTAATGGTAGCAAGGCCCCCAGGGAATGCTAATGAGATTGGAGAGGGGCTGGGCCTGTGGGTACATACCTCCCTCCTAGCCAGCACCTGAAATCCCCCAAAAGATGTGCCCTTCTGCAGTCGCACCCTCACCTCTAATGCTTGTCTCTCTCATCTACTCCAGGGGGGGTATGCGGCCTACAGATACGCCCAGCCTGCGGCGGCGGCAGCAACAGCTTACAGCGACAGGTAAGCCGTCTTCCTCCTTGGCGTCTGGTCCCCTTATCAGCCCATCGCTTGGATGCAGGGATTCGTAATGGCTTCCCTGCACCAAGGAATTGTTACTGATGCACCAGGGTGTGGAGAAAAGGGACACCGCTGCTTTCACTCAGAAACGTTTTCCAACGTTTCCCCATGGACTGGTTTGGCCCAGGGGCAGGGGGAATATTGGAAGTCGTGGCAGACCCTGAAAAAAGCGGCAGAGTCCGCAACACTCAAAAGGTCTGGGAGTTGGTTTGTCCACAGTGCAAAGAGTCTCTGGTCTGAACAATGCCTCATCGTGGCCCCTGTTCTTCTTCCCCTCTCCTGCTCTTCACAAGCAACCATTGCCTCTCTTCCCCCTTTCTTTATACTTTTCACTGAACTGTGTATGCTTTCTGGCTTGCCAGTATACAGAATTTCATGCTGATAAGATGAATGGCTATATTGAAGTGGCCTGCATTTGGAGAGGTTATGTTGTTAAACGGAGTCTCTCGGAGGCAACAAGACAACTCAATTAATCCTTTGTGCTTATCTTCCTTTTCTAAACACGATTATTACAAGCGGGGTTAGGAAACATTGAAGGGGCGTTTAGTTTTGATTGTTTATTCAGCCAAGCGCTTTTTCAATGTGGCTCCACAAAATAGGGGCTGGTGCAGAGCGGCCACCCTTTCCGGGAGAAGTCACTTCACTGGGCTCCATGAAAATTCTGATCATGCACCAAAGGCATTTCATTCAAAGCAAAGTTGCTTTTCCACACTGCGGGGCCTTTTCACTGCAGTTATCGAAGCCAAAACAATTCTGCACAATCAAGTAGCACTTCTTCACACAGGCCTAGTTATTACAGTGGTAGCTGCTGAAGCTTTATTTGGGAAGTGGGAGAGACTATTTTCTTAATCAGGTATTTATTGACATGCAATATTCGTATCATCCTACTCCCTTTACATGTTTTAGCATCCTATTAAAAAAATGACTGTCGTTTAATTAGGTTAGCGGTAGATTATTATTCTGCTGTTAATGAAAAGCAGGTTAAAGATGCACAACAAAGTAACAACTGAGTAAATAAATATGAAGGATGTGAAAATATTATGAGAAACAATACATTATAAGGGGCTTAACTAAGAAATATTGGGATAAAACTGGGGAGGAGTGACCCCTTGCAAGAAATATTACTAGCAAAGCAATACATTTTTATCAGTGGTACACATTTATTTCTGCTCAGAAACCTTTCCTAGAAAACATTTTTCATTCTCCTGGTTTCTATATTTGTATTATGATGCTCAGTAAAGCAATGTGTGTGTTCAGCTGTTCAGTTCCACTTAAAATGCACATATGTTGTGTTAATTCATAGGGAGATATCATAAAAAGTGTGCAGTACCCTCATTAAGAAAGGAAGCTATAAACTAAGAGTTCTTCCACATGGCAGCTTTTAATTGCTTGCCTTCCATGTAGAAACCTGCAGGAAACAAAACCTTTCCAGATTTTAAACTCCAGATTTCCTCCTTTTTGGCCATGATGGTGGCCTGGTGCTCACTTCGGGCTGCATTTACCGTAGTCCCAGTTGGTGGGTGTTCCCACTTCTTGACTACTTTCTTTCCATGGGGGATATTTCGGGATACTGGTTTCCATTGGAACGTTTTTAATATGAGCCCCTCCCTTGTGTTTGGACCAGTGGACCAGAAGAAAAGAGAAGTACCGCAGTTTTCTCATTCTTCTAGTCAGTTGAAAGGAGCCACAACTCTTGCAAATTTCACCTAGTTAAACAAAAACCAAAAGATCCTTGTTTCCCCATTCCACCAATTATTTAAAAAAGGAAAAAAAGCCTAGCCTTTCACCATTCTACTAGTTAGCTTCCTTTTTTAAAAAAAATTGCCAGTGTTTCACCACACCTCCTGCAAAAACAAAGAAAAAAAGTACAGCTTTTCTGATCCAGACTTCTCAGAAAGGGGCAGCCCACCCAGTCACCCAGGGCAGAATGGTCAGGAGGACAGCAACCGATGGCCAGGGAAGCAGGATCATTCCCACCACCGGGCACAGTTTACCCTTAGAATAGAGCAGGGGTGAAATGCTCCCGGTTCGGACCGGATTGCCCGATCCGATAGCGATGGCGGCGGGTGATTCGGAGAACCGGTAGCAAAAATCCCTGCTCCCCCGGCCAGCTGAGCTGCAGGATCATCAGAGGCTTTTTTTTTTTTACTTTTAAAAGCATTTTTTCTACAATCTCTTCCGACGAAAAAATGCTTTTAAAAGTTAAAAAAAAAAAGCCTCTGATGATCGCGCAGCTCAGCTGGGATAGTCAGAGGCTTTTCAAAGCATTTTTATCTGCAACCTCAGATCCCAGCTGAGTTTCCTGATCTGCAGAGAGGCATTTTTTTAAAAGCCTCTCTGTCGATCCCAGCTGAGTTTCCTGATCGGCAGAGGCTTTTCAAAGCATTAGAAAAAATGCTTTGAAAAGTTTTTTTTAAAAAAAGTTGACCACGCCCACCCAGGCACATTACCCACCACTACCAAGCCACGCCCACAACCGGTAGTAACAAATTTTACATTTCACCCCTGGAATAGAGGCATTGGACTACAGTGAAATGAAGCCCAGCAATTGACCAACCAGATAAGTCAGAAAACACATTTAATGAATGGCGGGGGGCAGGGGGGAGGGGACCAGGGAAGTGGCCTTCCTGATGGATTGAGGGTGTTGCGTGTTTCTGCCCTTGAAAGAAGGTTAGTGATTATCCTTGCATTGGGACAAGCTGGTCTTGCCAATCAGATTTAACATTCAGATCTAACAAGGAACGTGTATGTGGTCTTATATGGTGACACTCTCAGCAGAGCCCTTCCCTTCTATAGCACTGCAGCCCTGCAAAGTAGGTCATTGTTAAGACTCTGGTACTGATGAATACTAACCTACTGTACAGGGCTGTTTCAGGATTAAAAGTTGACTCAAGCTTCCTTTCTATGACACACTTCTTGATCTTAACCAAACTGTCCAGAAGCAATAATTTCTATGACATACACACAGTTTTCGTGGCAACAGTATAGAAGCGGATCAGCAGTGCCCAATTCCAGAATGTCTTTCTGATTTCTCAGTCTAACCTGGGGATTCCTGGTGGTCTCCCATCCAGAGCATAACAAGTTCCAATCTTGTTTGCCTTTTCAAAATCAGCCAGCACTGGCTAGCTGCTGCTACCTTCTGTTACATTATTTACAGATAAGAAATCCTAAGGATTCTGATGATAAAATCTTCTTAGAATGTTAGTTTTTCTATATTCATGTTAATTCCATTCTTCGCTTGAGATTGTTGGTCAAAGAGCTTCTGAAATTTTAGCTGTTAGTTGTTTATTCATTTCTCATGTTTTCTTTCTCCCTCACATAAAATCCTCACATATCGTAATTTCTTCCTTTTGGCTCATAAAACCCAATATTGACAAAAGATCTGCTCCAACTTCATCCACAGCCAGGAAACAAGTATTTACATTCTTGTGTACCTTACAAAACCAGTTCTAATCAGCACGACCCAGTCACCCAGGCACTCCTACTTCTCCTTTGATTAAAATAAATAGTGATCTGTGCCCTCACAGAATTGCAGGATGCACACAAGAAGTTAAACAAGGATAACGTGGAAGAGCTGCAGCTGGGATGACTCTATCCCACATCCTTTGGCTGCCAAATGGTTTTATTCCTTCCCTCCTGGGAAAACAAATAATCTTTTCCTGCTTCTGGGTTACACACTTTCTCCCCTGCAAATCAAACCTTCACAATCTCTGTTTGCACAACCGGAAAAGCAATGCTAAGGTAGTTTTTTGAGGTACAAAATGCACAGAACTGAAAGGAGAAATCCAAAATTCCTTGCAGACCTCAAAGAGACAATTATATGACTACACAGTTGGGGGCCCTGTCCTTCCAATTTCCCCCCAACCCGCCAAAGAAGGCTTGGCCACCTCTTGTTTAGGCTACAGTGACACCTGTACATTTTGGGGGCATTAATATCTCTCTAGGAAAGGACATCCTTACAACGACCCTGCTTGTTCATCTAGAAACCGATCCTTTCCTTCTCCCTTCCGAAATTGCATCCCAGCAAAAAAGGGGATGAGGATTGTCAATTTAAAAAAGTAGTTTTTGAATTCTAGCCCTCTCCTTTTTGAGATGCTTGTAGTTTGAAATGATCTCTCTCTGGGGCAGGGAATTGGAGCAATTCGCTACTGGGCTGCTTTCCCCAATTGGCATCCCCCAAACAATGGTGGAACGGCAACCGCTGGCGTTCCCAACCGGCATGGCTTTAACGCTGGGGTTGTTGTCCTAGCACATTTTGTGGACACCCACTTGGGAAAAGTAACTCAGGGGTCTTCGCTAAAAGCTCAGTGAACATTTCTTGTCGTTTCTTCTGTGTTTATCATGACTTGAAGCAAAGTTTATGATGACTGGGGCCTGATTCGTGGTTTTTTGAACACTTAGGGTTGGCAACTCAGCGATTCCTCAGTTTCTAACGCTGCCCCCTGTGTTCGCTCCTAGTTACGGCAGAGTTTATGCAGCTGCAGACCCTTACCACCACACTATTGGCCCTGCTGCCACCTACAGCATCGGCACCATGGTAAGAATGGGGCCTTCTATCCCATTGGGCATAGCCATCCAGACCTTGGGGGCGGGGGGGGGAGGAGGGAATGTGGGCGGTCAGGTTGGGTACTTGGGAAAAGAGGAAGAAAGATTTGGGATGTCTCTGGGGACACTTGACACTTGGATCTCAGCTGCAGTCCTATTAATCAGCTCTCCAGGGCCAGAGAAACCCTAAGCAGGAAGCTTCTTAGTGAAGAAGCCCACATCTAGGGTTGGGCCTAGCCCTGGCTGCCCTCATTGCCTGGGAGGGGGTGGGAGGGCGGGCACATAATAGAAAGGATGGCTTCCTGAACAAGTGATGCCCTTCTTAAAAGCCACCCGAAGCCAAGTTGTAAAGGGACCCTCCGTTCAGAAACAGTGCTTCAAGGAGCAGGTACTTTAGGAAGTGGGTTGGAGCTGAGCAAGCTGTGCGTGCACAGGGGCTCTTCCCCAAAGTCACCTCACCTCCCCCCCCCCATCCTTCTGAACACACTTCCACATCTGGTTCCTGCAGTGATGCCTCCTTGTAATCAGGTCTCTAGGCAGCATCAAAGAGGAGAAAGATTTCAAGCCATCCTGGCCTTCCTAGTGATACCACGAGAAATTCCACCCACCCACAGATTTGCATTGAACCCTCAACTCTCAGAAGGGGGAGAATACTGAGAGGGAGGCATCTGTTTAGATTAAGGGAAACTGAGGCATGGTTTTGCAAGGCCCTTGCTTCCTTTACCCATGGAAGGATTTGTAGCAAAGTGCTAGGCACCTGCCCCCAAAGCACCATTTTACTTTACTTTTCTTTTTTAAAATGCGTATCAGCCTTATCTGTCTGGATGGTTTTCCTGTGAAGTCTGCCTCAAGGCAGACTTTGCATTCTGGGAGGTTGAGTCCAACCCACCCACGCCCCCCCCCCCCCCCCCCCCCCCCCCACTGCTCCCATCTCCTCAGAAGAAGTTCTCTGCCAGCCTCAGTGCCCACCCCCATATTGGCTCCAAGGACAGGGCAGGGATGGGCTGTGCCTCTCCTTTATACTGATTGGCTTTTTCTCCATCTTTGATGTTGCAGGCTAGTCTATACCGAGGAGGGTACAGCCGCTTCACTCCCTACTAACAAGACAGACCCAGACCCTCCTCACAGTAGTAACACTGACTGCTCCTTAGAAATCCAACCAAAACCCCGTGGACATGGGCCCCTGTCCCCTGCTGCTGACCCTCGGCAGCCTAAATCACCCATCTCTTTACCTCAAGCCGCCTGCCATGCCTCTCTTCCCACTTGTCTCTGATGGTGTATTGGCCACGTTTGTGTCATTTTGCAAAGCAGCCAGCCAGGGAGCTGGGACAGGTGCCTGCTTTTACCACACAAACACACACACACACACACACATCCACCCCAACAAGATAACCTTCCAGGAACTCCCCTGCCTCCTATAGAGCCGCCCAGTGTCTGAGTTCTCCTGTTAGATCAAGCCCCATGACAGCCTTTGGGATACTATTGGAGGAGGCCCCTGTGAGGCCTCCTGCACCATTTCTGCTCTCACACATCTAAAGGAGAGGCTCTGGCCAAAGGAACTCAGGATATCGTCCCCCCTCAGGTGCAGTGGCCCTTTTTCCCCCTCACACAAAGGCAGGGCAAAAGTGCCAGGTGGGCAACAGCCCAGATCCTTCCTATAGGGGAAAGATGGGCCAGCTCAGGCCCTGCGTCAATCAGAGGGGCATCTTTCTCCCTCTCATGCAAGGGGAGAAAAACGGAGTTCCCCTCTTCCCATTGGGAAATGAGTGAGGGATGTACTGATGTAGGCTGGCCTTGGTAGAGACTGGGAGGTATTCTGGAGAATGTGCAGCGAGCAGGAGACCCCACAGGTCCCCTCTGGGCCTAGCATGTAGGTCTCTGAGGGAACTGACTGGGTTCGGGCCCTGGGTGGGACCGAGCAAACCCAGCTTCCTTCCACAATGCTGGCTACCAGTTCCATGCTGGGCTTGGGTAACATCACTGATTTTGCTGAGCAAAGTGAGCCCTCAGCTGTGTACAAAAGGGACCTGCAAAGCTTAAAGATACTTTGGGACCCCACTTCCCAAATCTAACATTCTGGACCAGCACACACAGAGAGAGCGTAAAGCGCTTCCCTGCCTTCTCCTCCTGCCCCGTTTCCCCAAAAGGCCACAGCCTGCAGGTTGCTCCATAGAACATTCTGCCTTTGTTTTCTGTTGTAGTGAAACCTTCAGCTGTTTCCTTCTGGGACCAGGAAGGGCACAAAACATTTTTTTTTAAAGCAAAGCAACAAACAATTACAAAACTAACAAGCCAAGCGACTGAGTGAAAGCCCCCTTCTGTCCACACATGCGCCCCAAGCGACAGGCCAGCCGGAGCGCAACTACCGACAGTCTGCCCGGACAGATGGACGGCAGGGCAGCCCCACGCAGACTCCACAATGCCGTCCGCATCAGGAGACCCGTGCCCTGCTCCTCCCTGCTGCAGACCACGGGGCCAGGAGGGACAGGTACTGACACAGACTGGAATCTGCAGGCCCCAGGCCATCACGTCTTCCTTCCAGCCCTCCTGAAGACCTGCGGCCCTTCCAGACCGCAGAAGACGCCATGAGCGCCCGGCAGGGCTAGCCGTCCTGCTTCTTGCATCCCAGAAGTTCCCAGTGTTTTCGCGCTTAGCTGGTTCATCCGTTGGTCAAGTCGGCAAGCCTTGGATTCCTGTACGGTGTAGGGCCAGGCTGAGGGCTTCTGGGGTACGCCGGTGGATGGGCACCCCAGGTTTTCAAGGGGGGTTTCTTTGAAGAAGTTGCACTTTCCTCTCCCCCTGAGGATCCCGGCTCCCATCGGCCCACAAGGCAGCGAGCTCCACCCCTGCAGCTGTCCTTGGGGGAGGCCTGGCTGAACTCAGAGCTGAGAACGTCCGAGATCTCCAGGTCTCCCCCAGAACCTCCCACCCTGCTCCGGAGGGCCGAGAAACGCCTCCCCCTCCATCACACTGAAGCCAGGGTGCTGGGCAAGCATTTCCTCAAGGACTGTGTGGCTGGCAAGGGAGAGCAGCGTAGCCCCCAGCTGGGGAGGGGGCCAGGCTGGGCACCAGGGCATTCGGAGAAAGAACCGTTTTGCTACACAAACCAAGCTGCGCCACCGCCGCTGCTGCTGCCACCACCGCCGCTGCCACCCAGGGTTTCCTCCCTGCCCACAGCCCTTCATGGGAGGAGTGCATGTCCCATTACCCGCCCACCCCACCCCACCCCACCCCACCCCAGAGCCAGATGGACTCAGGGCCTCCTCCCTGCTCCTGACCTCCCCTTGGCTTAGTCATCTCATGAAACCTCACTTTCTATTCAGCATTAAAGCTCCTGACATGCCAGCAACCAGATGATCCTCCTTTTCTATTCCTGTTGTATATAGCCCCACCTTTGCCACTCCTGCCCCCTTGTACAACCCCCCCTCCCATTTGCTACCCCCTCTCCCACCCTGGGAGCATCAGCTACCCACCCCATTCTATATGCTTCAAAAGTGTGACCATTCAAATAAACAGTATTTATTATTATTATTATTACTATTATTATTTATTAATAAAGGTTTCTTTCTTCAATGAGGATGGCTCAAGATTTTGATTGGGAGGTGGTTAAATGTGGTGAAGGGTGCAAATGGGGAGGAACCTGGGAATTTTCAAAATACAGGCTGCTCTAGGAGGGTCTACGACAACTCATTATGGACAACTAGCCACAGACAACTTGCCATGACCCGTTCACAGCGGGACAAGAGTTACACTAATAGTGAAGAAATAGTGGAATAGAATCATTAACGAAAGGATGCCAAAGGAGGGACAAAATGAAATGTGAATGACAAAAATTAAAATAATGATTTATTTTAAATAATTAAATTGAATTGTGGAATTGTCCCATGGAAAGTTGGCCGTGGCGAGTTGGCCATAGCAAGTTGACTGCAGCGAGTTGTCCCATTCTGGCTCTAGGAAGAGGCAGATGTATGATAAAGATCCTAAACAGGAGAAAACCAGGGACAGAAAGCAAATCTTTTCTAGTAGGCAGTACAAGAAATCTTGCAGAGAATCTGTTCATGTGCCCAAACTACTAACATCCTGAAGAACATTTCTAGCTAACTTGTCAAGGCCACCCAATTGTCTTGCTGCATCCTTTTCCCTTCCCTTCAATCTAATTCAGGTCATTGGCTCAGCTTTGACCCAACTCATTTTGCTAATTTTACTGCAACCCTCTTGAGCTGGACAGAGTGGAGAATGAGTGTGCCCAATATCTCTTCTAGTTCCCCTTTCCTGTATCTAGTCTTGGTCTTCTGCCCTAATTAGGTTGGGAGAGCTCAATATAGCTGCAAAAAAGTTGTCAATCCACAGTGCTTAGAAGTGGGGGTTTTAAAAGGCACATCTCATACACCCAATGCTTTGGAGCATCTAATCAGTGTTTCTCTTGGATTGAGAAAGTCCTATTTGCCTATCAGGGAAATGATCTTGCTTGCATTTGCTGATAAAGAGAAACATTCCCATTAGGCTTTTACACTAGGGCCAGTTGTCTGGGAGCACACACACACATACACACACACAAAAACATACACACACCCCACCACCACACCACATCCCATGCTTCATCTGTGTCTGCTGCTCATGTCCAAGATAGGTGGGGAAAGGCATTGGGCAGCCCCAGACTCATTGCCCTGCAAGCATCTTGCTGGTTCACAAGTGCAGCTCCTTCAAAGGGACTCATAATATTTTGCATCCCCTCATAGCAAGGACTTTTTGTATTGATCAGTCAGTTATATGTTGATTGAATTATATAGTTCCCATAAATAGCATTTATTTCCTTCTATATCTTAGACTCCTATCATTTCTGTCACCTCCACAAAAGTATCTGAAAAAATTGGGGTGTGGGGTGAGCTGGACGGTAAAGTCAAGATGGCAATCACAACTGCACAATTGAAACCTTGCTCTCTCTTGTGTGTGGTATGACCCCTGCACCCCTGCCCTGCAGACACCCCTGACCTCCAACTGTAATTCTGTCCTTGTATGGAAATCATCTCAGTCGGAATCAATTCCTATCACTCTGGAAATGCCTGGAAGTTGCAAGTTGTGCAAAATCAGGCTAGAAAACTAACTGGTGCAAGTTACAAAGATCATATGTCACCTTGTATGGAGAACATCAGCAGTAGTGATCTGTTACTGGGCCCAATTTCAGGGGCTGAGACTGATAGCTAAGGAAGCCAATTCTTTCCTTGCCCATTTGTTCAGCTATGCAGATCTGCAGGAGAAACCCTTTTAAAGGGACATTTTTAGTTGCCTTGAATGCTTATCAGAGTAGAAAAAGCGGGTGTAAAGGAAATACTCAGATGGGGCCGTAGAAGTGAAGGATGAAAACTCTTAGCAGATTTCTGTATCAGAGTTCACTGCCCACCAGCTCCAGTCAGCATGATTAGGGGAGAGCTAAATGAGAATTGTACTTTAAAAATAAATACTCAGAACCAAAGTACACAGAGAAGGCTGTCATCCACGTCCACGGAACAGACCCAGTGGATTTGTACAAGAACTTCTCATCATAAATGCCGCCTCCATCAATTAATGAAGATGTGCCACTGGAGGGAGAGGGCAGGAAAGAGGGAACATTAGAGATTAAAAAAACGGCGTCTTCATTGCCTGAAATAAGGGCTACAGCTGAGCAACATGGGCTCCCTGGTGCATAAAGTTAAAAAGAGCAAAAATCCAAAACCAAGAGAGAAAATGTCATGAGTCCATCCCTATGCCAGGGCCGACATTTTTCAAAATGTCAATTTCTTGCTCTCGTTGCAGTCATGCCCATCTGACCAGCACCGGCAGCGTAAATGTCGCTGTATCAATTTCCTTTGCCTTGAGCCGTGGCCACATGTGGAGACAGGCCTGTGCAGCAAAGAGCCGAGATCCCCATGTGGGCCGTGCTTGGCCAAACTCCCAGCTGCTAATTGCCTGCAGGCCAGACTGCGAAGGAATAATTGCTGCTATCAATTCTCTTGCCAGCGCTGCATCAGGAATTCAGAAAGGGGGTGTGGTGGTTTTGCGCAAAGCCGGGCAAGAGGGACTCCCCACATACCCAGATCAGACCAGACCAGACCAGGAAGAGAAGCGGGAGATTGCATGGTCCGTACTCTGGCCCTCCCATAAGAGTTTAAAGGCAACGCCCCCTTCAAACTGAGCTCCGCTCCATGAACCCGTCCCTGTAGTCTTCTTGGCAGCAACCCAGACATGGCTGACCATGGTCTTCTCCCAGGTGCTTGCCTGTCTATGGGGCAGAATGGGAAAATAAAAGTATTCCTATTACAGCAAACGGGGAAGAAATTACAGCTGCCACCCTGGCGCTGTAAAAGTGTGTGGAAGCTTCCCATTCAACCTCCTTCTCATTCAGATCAGACACGGCTTCCTATAAATCTCACTGCCTAACCTGCAGCAGAGCCAAGCACGCAGCCAAAGCAAGCCGCCACAAATCATTTCACCTGAGAGGTTTCTTCTGAAACAAATAGTATTGTCAACTCTTGCCAAAGAGGCCAAGGGACCGGAACAAAAATTGTACAACATTCTGGAAGTGCAATGACTAGGTTAACTTCAATTCTGGACGCTGCAGTGGCACACAAAGCTCCGTGGCCCCTTTTTCGCCCTCAGCGCCTTGGCAGTGCAGCTGCTCCGTGTCACTTACAACTCGTGTTTTGCTCTGCGTACAGGCTCTTGTTTTCCTTACATAGCTTTGCTTTTAATTTCAGCTAAATCAGGAGATTGGGCTCCAGCACTTTCCACAAGGGGAAAGAAGAAGAGAAAAAGAACTTTATTTAAAATTTTAAATTGCTCTTTTGCCCCCCGGAGAGAAGGGGCTGATCATTAAGTAAAACTTTGAACTCTACTGCACTCTTTATTTTCTGTAAAAAACCAATGCTGTTGGTATTTTTAGATTTTGTATGCTTTCCTAATAATCCTAGGCAAGGAAACACAATTATTCTTTGAGTATCTATGAAAGAGGATAAATTCAAGGCAGAAATTTTACTGCAACATTATTAATAGCTGCGGCAACCGCAACAAATGCCACGGAAGCACAACGCAGTTATGAATACGAAATTGAATAAGAATTTAAAAGTTAGCAAGTTTGCTTCCGCAGCAGTACAGTGAAAACCCAGCATTTGACCTTAATATTCAGGGAACCATAGGAATAATCCCATTGAAGAAATAACAGGTCTCACAATGTACTTACCGGTACTTAGCCTTTACACATTTAGAACTGCATTCAGTACTAAGCGGCAAATGGCCGTGCGCCCCTTAGAGCAAATCCCTATTTATTGCAGTAGTCCAGTTACCACCACAACCCAAGCAGATTCCATGGCAAAAGAATACTGCATTGTGCACCAACTCCCAACCCACTTCTGTATATAGGGATGCATTATGAAATGCCCAG
This sequence comes from Ptyas mucosa, assembly GCA_012654045.1. Lineage (NCBI taxonomy): Eukaryota > Metazoa > Chordata > Lepidosauria > Squamata > Colubridae > Ptyas > Ptyas mucosa. Next base: position 16,346,066 of record WNWU01000020.1, read on the forward strand.
GGGTGTCTCTGCCATCTTCCCTTCTCATTATTTGCAGGCAACAACAATGGAGCTGGGAAGAGTTGCTGGGAAGTGGTTTCTAGGGGTGGAGAGGAAACACCACAGGTTTAAGGGTCCCTGGGTTAACTATGCAGAAATGCAGAATCCATGCCGGCTGGGGAATTCTGGCAGTTGAAGTCCACCCATCTTAAAGTTACTGAGGATGAGAAACACTGTTCTGCAGTATTGGTTATTGATTAAGAAAGTGAAATTTTCTCACATAGATGTGACACTGGCCTCATCCCTAGACTTCCGAAAGTTACCACCCTCCTATTTCATTTGAGAATAAAGCTCCCTGTTGATGAGAGGTTATGATTTTGCCTTCTATCCCTTTTCCTTCACTAAAGGGCTCAGACTGGAATTGGTGGATTTGACAACTTCCACCTGTTTCCATCTTAACGACACTGCTATTGGTACCAGTGCAGTGAACGAATGTTTATATTTTAAAAGCAAGGTCTGTAGGCTATGCTGTCCATTAAGAAATCTGCTTTGAGCATTTATTCCGTGCCAAGTATACAGGAGCCATGTACATCCAAATATCTTTGGCTCCTGAATGTCAATTCTGTGTGACAACAGGACCATGTCCCAAGCAAAGAAATGGTAACTCTAATGAAAGCAACAAAGAGGCTTTATTAAAAGGATGTCCCCTTGTATACCTCTTAGACAGAAGCTTCACCCATCAAAAACTAAGGCTATGTTATGGTCATGGGCCTGGGTGTGGGTGTGGAGAAAGTGTGACAGTGTTCTCTGGTAGCTTTGGGTTAGAGTACACAAAGATGAGTTTTCCCCACATGGCAGGATCAATGTTGCTCCCATCATTAGGGACTGGCTCTACCAAGAACTCCAGGCGGCATGAGGATACAGTTTGCGGGTTAGGCACTGCTAACTGAGTCACGCGGTACAGGCAGGCGTGAGCTTCCCCAAGCAGGAGAAGAGGCGCTTCAGAGTCTCTGACACACGACCCAGTCCGGTGATGCACACGGAAGCAGGTGGCCTTGCTGGGAGGATAAGTCCAGCTCAAGGTGAGACTGACAGAGAGGTGTTCAGCTGAAGGCCGGTGCCAGTGGACATGGGAGGCATCCATGGGCAACATGGAACTGGTAGCATTGGGATTGGACAGTGAGCGCAGGGAGGCAGCATCCAGCACCTATAAGGAAAAGCACAAAGAAGGGAAATGGTCACCAAGCAATTGGACAAATTCATAGCAGAGGACTGGAAAGCAGTGAGGAAATGAAAGGGTAAAGAGGTGTCACTGCGTTATGTGTTTGTCAGCTGAGCGTCCATTCTGAGCATTACGGTAGCCTGCCAGAGAACTTTATCACGTATCTATAGCAACAGAGATAAGACTAGTCTTGTGAAACTTTAAGCTACTGCGGCATGTCTACATTCTTTCCTAACATCCTGATTTATACTTCCTTTGTTCGTCTTTGATCCATCCATCTCTAATCAAGTGCAATTACCCCAGGGGGGGAATGGGGCTGATTTACGCTCCGACAAGAGGGGCCCTTAGGTAACCTGGATCAAGTAATCCTTGCCCCTAGGTTCCTTCTCAGAATAAGTGCTTGTAGGATCTGGCACGGTTTGCACTGACGGGAGTGGGGTGGGGTAGAACAATGAAGGGATTAAAGTCTGAAGAGCATCTGGTAGCATCAACCAGACTCCGCAAACATAAGAGAGAATAACTTTGGTACAAACACCAAGAAAGGAAGGAGTGTACTGGACAAAGCAGCTGGGATGGCAACTTTTCAGCCGTTCTGATGAGAAGCAAAAGCCTGCTGTGAAGCAACCGCTGGTTTGAAGAACAAGGGCCCAGATTGTAGAGTGTCTCCCCAGCCATATTGGATAACTAATGGAAAGTAGCTGACCCACCCACACCCGCTTTGGAAGCTATTCACGGCAGTTCCCAATTGCTTTCCACAATGTCCTCACCCAGATCTTGCCCAGGCGGCAAGTGAAGGGCATCTCCTCCTGTCCAGGTTGACGACGGGACACAGTGAGGGAGAGTTCATCCAGGAAGCAATTCTGGAGCTCTAATTCATAGCATCTAGCAAGGGAGTAATGGGAAAGGTGAGAACAGTGGCTGGTGTGCTATTACTAAGTCCATCCTGACCGTCCACAATGCTTCTGCCAGCCAGGCACAAAGGCTAACCTTTTGACCCTCCTTTCCATCATCCACATGCGTGGTGCTGAATGGGTAAAGATGACAGCAGGCTCCCCTCTACAGGGGAGCATATGATATAATGCCACAGAACAAGGGGAGAGTAGTAACAATAGGTAGCTGCTGCCACATAGGAAACAGTTTCATTAGAGAAAATGAGCGGAGACAACATTCTGCACATTTAGCATTCGCTCACCGATTTTGCCAGCCATGTTCCCCATGCTGTTCGCATCCTCTGAGTAACCGGGCAAGGTCTGGAGGAGGTGTGTGAAGCAAGGAGGGTGTATGTCGTGTTGGTTCTGCTGCAGAAGAAACATCCAACAGAGCAGGGGAAAGAGAAATGAGCCAGCAAATCCTGGAAGTCACATCCGTTAGGCCACTTCAAGGACGCTGTAAGCATCCATGCAAGGCGTCCTCAAGACAAAAGTCCTTACCTGATAAAGTAGATGCCCCCCTGTCAGGGCGCGACCATGATTCTTGGGTGGTGAGCGAAGGCGCCAGAGCCGTGTCATGGAAATGGGACTCGTGTTTAAAAATCAAGACCAGGAATAACCGTGAGGGTGCTGGCATCTGGAATGAGAATAGCCTGGTAACCCCCCAAGCCCCAGACAGGGAGAGAGATAGAGAATACACCGTCACTGCCAACTCTGGGCCATGAAGTAGCACAGCACCATCTGAAAATGAAAAGGTCTTGAAGGCCCAGACCAATGACCTTTATCCCACTTGCTCCACTTTGCACAAGGGACAGCATAACGTAACGGAGGTTCAGATGAGCAATGAAGGGACGGGCCAAGTGGTTACGCCTTCCCAAGGACCTCAGAGTTGACCGTGCGACCTTCTGAAGCAAGGAGCCGAAATTAAAAAAGGCCTCTGTAACTACGAAGATGGTTCCGTAGGTAAGCCTGGCTCCATGCCATCTAGGGCTTTACAGGTCTTAGCCAACACCTTGAATATGCTTTGTAACAACCACACCAAACTGTTGGTTCACCCTTGGACATTATGCTCTTTGAGACACAGTCACTTTATTTTGCCTATATACTGTAAAAACCTTGATGAGTTCCACCCAGTACTTTCTGCAGTTTTAATTAAATCATCCTCATTTTTTTATTCCCCTAAAATATGCCCACTCCAATTTTTCACTGGACAGCGGCTGTTCATTCCCTTCCATTTCTCTCCCTCTTCCTCCCTCCCTCCTTCCCTCCCCTCCCCCAGGAATTGGGTCTATGTCTCCTCCACCAGATTACAGGAGTAGTACAGAAGTACAGCAATTTTTGGAAACTGCTGCTGTTGCTAAAGACCTGGGGGAAAATTGGAACTTTATTATATATGTTGATTGCAGCGAGAATCCTGTATGTGCAAAAAAGGAAAGATTCCCACTAATTAAGTAAAAGGAAAAAAAGTTGAGGTTGTAATTGTGTTTGTACTTTACTAACTTGGAAGTTCCTATTTTTTACTTCTTTCTCCTTTCTCCTCCTCTCCCCATTTTCCTATTACCTTTACTTCTGTTTGTATTTTATATAAGGTAAAGTTAATACAAATTGATTTAAAAAATATGGAAAACTGCTGCTGTTGCCGCTGTGTTTTATGAGGGTGTTCATCTATTCCTGGCCATATCAAACACAGCCATGCCAATTTCTCCACTCCCCGTATAATCAAATCAGAGTTTACATTCATGTTTCTTGTTTTTCTTGTTTTCATTATTCATGTCAGCCCCACCTCCTATGATCAAATCTATCCTGGGATCCCCACAGAATGAGATCTAATCCAATTTTATCCTCTCTTCAGAACAAGAACAGACTTTCAGCCTGAGGCATCCTGGACCGAAAAGCGCTTTGAGGGAGAGAGGGAATGAGACATTCTCCACAGAGAACACTCCAAATTCTCTGTTCAGCAGCCAGAAAAGAGATACTCCACAGAACACACCCTGGTCTTGTAAACTCAAGAGTCTCTTTCTCAACAGGTGGCCCAGAGGCTTGGCTAGGACCATGCGTCCAGCCAATTCGAGGGATTAAGGGCAGCCCAGACAACATCGCAAAAGAATGTTTCTCAACAGATTCTAAAAATGCACGAGCAAAACAATGAGAAAGTCACCTCCCTCGGGGTTGCTCCATCTGTTTGTTCTTTGTGATCAGGGGCTCTTCAAAATGTGCAGGGTCAGTGAAGAAAAATCTACCCAAACATCTCCCAAACACCTGACATTCTACGGGGTTTTTTTTAGCTGGGATGCGCACTAGCTTAGAACCAAAATAATGTCTGAGCTCCTAACAGAGACACATCTGTGGTGGCGCAGTGGTTAGAGTGCAGTACTGCAGGCTACTTCTGCTGATCACAGGCTGCCAGCAGTTTGGCAGATCGAATCCCACCAGGCTCAGCCTTCCAGCCTTCCGAGGTGGGTAAAAATGAGGACCCAGATTGTTGGGGGCAATATGCTGACTTGGTAAACCGCTTAGAGAGGGCTGTAAAAGCACTGAGAAGCGGCATATAAGTCTAAGTGCTATTGCTATTTTGATTGCTTGGTAAAAGCAAGAGGGTGGGCATTTTGTGACTAAGGAGGCAAAAGCACAACTAGTATATGTTTTTCCTTTGCTTGCCTTGTGAGTCTTTCATTCAGAAGGCCTGGAGAAACTTCTGCTCCAGTGTTGTCTTTGTGCCTCCATACTTTGACGGGGACACGGTCGATAAAGAAAGTGGGTTCCATTCCTCACTTCCAAACAACCGGTCCCATCATTTCCCCCCTCCGCCTGCTGCCACCCTAGTTCTGATTACCAGGTTGCTGATGGAGAGCCAGAGCTGCAACATACTGGACGTGAGGCAGCTCCACCAGTCAAAGGGACACATCCGGCAGTGAGGAATCCAGGCAATCCAGGCCCCAGCCCAGCTCTTCTAATGACTGACCGCCTCTTCCTTAAGCCTCAGAAAGGGTGAAAAATATGAATTTTTCACCTTTTCTAGTTGTGGGAATGCAGGTAATCCTCGACTTACAACCTTTCACTTAGGGACCATCTGAAGTTACAAGGCACTGAAAAAGTGACTTATGACCATTTTTCACCCGCACAACCATTGCAGCATCCCCCGTGGTCACATGATCAAAATTCAGGGGCTCAGAAACTGGCCTGCATTTATGACAACTGCAAGTTCTCACAGTTATGCGGTCACCATTTGGAACCTTCCCAGCCACCTTTCAACAAGCAAAGTCGATGGGGAAGTCAGATTCGTGTAATGACCGCATGAGTCACTTAACAACTGCAGTTTTTTTAACAAAACAGGTCATAAAATGAGACAAAACTCAGCAACTCTTGCTTAGTAATGAATCTTTTTGGGCTCTGTTGTGATTTTAAGTCAAGGATGAGACACAGCGGCGCAGTGGTTAGAGGGCAGTACTGCAGGCTACTTCAGCTGACTTCCGGCTGCCTGCAATTTGGCAGTTCAAATCTCACCAGGCTCAAGGCTGACTCAGCCTTCCATCCTTCTGAGGTCGGTAAAATGAGGACCCACGTTGTTGGGGGCAATAGGCTGACTCTGTAAACCGCTTAGAGAGGGCTGTAAAGTACTGTGAAGCGGTATATAAGTCTAAGTGCTATTACTATTGTTATTACAGTCGTAAGTGTGTAAAATGAGAAGCACTCTCTCTTGCCTGTGTAAGGCTCCTTTTGCTCTCAAAGAAACAGTGGGATCAGCAGAAGAAAGGCAGCCCTGCATTCAACTGCACTGGAATAGAATTTGTCTTTGAGCAGCCATCAGTCAGGTTTGCCAACTTAAGGCAGATTTGGCTAGTTGGAAGAAAAGAGAGAAGCCCAGACTTAAATTGGAGAGCACAACTCCATTCTTCTTAGTTTAAAGTAGCTGTGTGCACATAAGCAGATGACACAAGCGAACACTTGACAGGATAGTTAAACATTTTGATGACCTATGAAAGGTAATATTCTAAGGGATATACGTCAAAAGCTGCTTCAGCAAGAGGCCATTTACAGTCAGAAAAATGATTCAGGAGCCACCTTGGTTATCATACTTGGCCAACATGGTTCATTGCATTGCTGTCCTGAAAATGCTACACTTTGGGGAAAGGACAATGAGTCTTGGAGGATTCTGCTTAGCTAACATCCCTGAGGTTACCCTCTCCCTCACCATCCCTCAGACTCAAAAGAAGAAGCCCATGGCATAGGCTCACCCTGTGTTTTGCCATCCTGCATAGTTAGGCTTCAAATAGCACTTAGAGGAGAAGCCTTTGAGTCTCCAGAGGAAATGACAGTAGGCCTTTGGAGCTACGAGGGAAGAAGCACAGGCAACAGGTGGACATCTGGTCTTCCTCACAGGTGTTCAACACCATAAAGCCTTTTGGAATCACTGGTCATAATTTAATGCAGAAACTCTATCGGAAATGTTTCATTTTTAGAGCCCAGAAAGAGGATGGCAGGCCAGATGCTTGCCCCTGAATTTCCTTCCTTCAGTAATAGCTATGCAGATGGCATCTCTTCCACAAGCCACAATCATAACTATTGGCCAATCGGTTGCAGAAAATTAGTTTTTCATCCAAACTGGCCCTCTGCTTACAGAAAACTTTGTTTTTGAATGGACCTTCCCTATGCAAATCTCGCCACGCCACATTCGTGCATTGTTGAGATGGGATGACTGTTGTAGAGCTGCATCCCTGAGCTAAGGAGGTCTTGTAGGAGGGAGGAGTGCCCAGAAAGAGAGAGAAGGACTTTGGAGACTGATCTTGTAATTCCAACTGGAGAGATCATGTTTAAGAAAGGCATAAACGCTACCTGGGATTTTGCCCCCCTCCCCCTCTCCCATCTCCCTGGTCAGCACTCACCTGGCTGTGATGTGATCAGCCTTGGGCGGGATAGCCCCCTCCAGCAGCAAGGAGCTTCCCCCACACCAGGCTTCTTGCAGGCAGCACCGGGTCCTCATCCAGCCCCTGTCAGGCATTGTGTGGGTGCCATATATTGGCTGGATCTCTTGAGCACTCAAGTTGTACCACGGCTCTGTCCTTGTCTCCTGAGGAAAGGAAAGAGCCACTGCAGGCTGAGTTGGGACAGCTTGACTTCCAAAGCATGTGGCCCACAGTAAGGACTGCTCTTGCACACCCAAAGGCCATTTGCAATGGGAACCCCCAAACATTTTAGTAGCCTTTGAAGATGCAACTTTCAGTACACAGGCCCTCTTTCCCTGCCCAAAAGCAGCACACCTTCAACACCAGACACACCCTTTCACTTTCTAATAAGTAAGCCTCTACTTTCCGAAAGTAATGAAAATATAGAGAGGCTCCCTCCAGATCATCAAGCACTTTAACAGTAACAGAGCTGGAAGGGACCTTGGAGGTCATCTAGTCCAATCCCCTGCTCATGCAGGAGACCTATACTAGGGATTCGAACCGCCGAACTGCTGACCTTTCTGATTAACAAGCTCAGCGTCTTAGCCACTGAGCCACCTAGCCAAAGCCTAGCATTGACACACATCATTCTCAAAAAGGGGGGAAATGGATATTCCAAAGGCTGTCTCATTTTCTAACCGCACTTGAAATACAGTGAAGTTAAAAGACGCAGAAGCTGAAATCCTAGAGCAACATTCATGGAGGCTCAAGGAAAACTTTTGGAAAATAAGTCTGCAAGGGAGAATCCTAGAAAAAGATTCAAGACCAATAACAAGTCACAGAACCCATTTGCAGAAAATCTCCTAAAGTCCTCTATGATTTTTGGAAGACAGCGATGGCCTTGATCTCTGTATGAGCCCACTAATCCGCCGGGTGGTCATGAAAGGTTAGCTCTGGCCCTGAGAGAGTTAAGGAGAAGGATTGACAGTACTACTTTCTGCCTGCTCATTCCCAGCTCCATTCCTCCTCCCCAAAGTGTCCCTTTTCCATGTTCTCCTACCTGTCCGTAACTGAAGTGTCGATTACCCACACCCAGACAGAAGCTGGTGCAAAAGGGGAGGGAGACAATGCGGTGAATAGATAGTAGCTGCGATAGGAGGGCCCAGAATCTACAAGAAGGAAAGAAGGTGTCACGGAAACAGTCTTTGCATAACCTCACAAGCCCAGAGTCTACCACATTAAGAACCTGAGGTGGCAAAGAGAAGTGACTACATCCCCATGGGTCTGAAAGTTTTCTCCTGTTAGGCCTGTTCAGCCAAGAGCCCCAAAGAGATAATCTCCTCATTGGGGGCTCCTGAAGGCCACCCCTAGAAGAAAGTCCTTCCCCAGATAGGCCTTACTTATCCTCATTGTTCAGGAAGTCTTTTGGGTCCAGGTGCTCATATACCCAGCCAGGTGCAAAGATGGCCACCGAAAGACCTTGCTCCCGAATCATCTGCAGTGACTGAAGAGACACAAAGAATAAAAGATTTATTATCATTTTTCTACTATGAGGATTTAGCGCATGGCTGGTTCGGGACTTCAAAGAAAACCGCTTCCTTCCCCAAGGACAAATATCTTGGCAGGCTGTCCTAGCAGGGTCACTTATGCAAAACGTGACAGGCTTTTGATTCGCTTCTGGTGGTTCCCAGAGCGAATCAGAATAAACGATCTATCGTGCCTGGCGTAGCCAATGCCTGCAAGGCAGCCTCCCATTGTTCAGGGTGCCCACCAGCCTACCTTCTTGGTATCAAAGCCACTGCTCACAACATCGCCTCGTCCAAACACATCAACGCCCACATAGACATCAGTCTGCCGACTATTGGCCAGCTCTCTAGTCTGCAGCAGATGTACCTCTTTCCAGTTGTAATTGGTGAAGAAGCCATCACAAGCATCAAAATAAACTCTGCAAATGCACAAGCAAAGGAGGCAAATTAGAGCCAGCCTTACCAACCAAGGCATAGACCCCATTTAGGGGTCTCCAGGAAAAACTCCCCATGTCTCATCATTTAATATCCCCAGAAAACTCCAACTCAGTTTTCTCCAACTTGACGCCTTCCAGGTTTCTCTACAAATCCAGCTTGAATAGCTACTTTCTATGATTTCCAAGCCAAGCCAATACGGACAGCACCAGACGAGGAATATATTGTCCATCTTCATGATTTTTTGTAGCCCAAGCCTGCTAATTTCTCTACTGAAGCAATTATGGGCAAGGCCAAAAAAACACTCCCACTGGCTAATTCCATGGTTCTTTGTTCATTCCCAAATGCATATGACTGCCCCCCACCCACCCCAGGATTTGGGAGGGTAGACCATCATGCATTAATCCCCAATCATTAGAACAAGTCCCCTATGACTTTCACCAGTTTTTTTATTCCTTGCTAAGCACTTATTTTAGGGCTCAAACATTTAGGGTTTGCATTGACATTCATATTTTGGCCTTCTTTCAAATGACAAAATTAATCTGCTCCATCTTCAAAACAACCTTTCTGACTTGTTTGGTTAGAAGACAGATATTTGCCCAAAGCAGTTTCATGTTAGCAATCCACTTATTGACTCTTCTAAGTGCCACCACATTCCATGTGATGCAATTATTGACTTTATGACTATGCCACCACAATTGTGTGACTAGTATTTCAAGATGATGTTATACAAGGGTGGAAGTTCAGTAGGGTTGCACGAAGTACTTTTAGCTTGAGTGCCTTGCTCGCCTTCCTCTTCTTGGCTTTTTTGGAGAGAGAGAGAGAGAGAGAGAGGTCTGAAAGGACTCACTTGTTTAATTCATTGAGCTCATTCTGCCACTTGAGCTCTCCATTCTTCAGGACACTGTCATACCACAACACTTTTCCTCCAGGTACCAGTCTGTGCACCTCAGCTGTCAGATGCTGCAAGAAATGGGGCAGCTTCTGAGCTGCCGAAGCCTGCCAGAAAAGTTAAAACACAGTCACTCTGCTTTGCAAACCATCAATCAATCATATCTTGCAGTTTTCAAACCATGGATTGCAACAGAATGCCATACCTCCCTACATAAAACTATAGCCATCATCTGTAGGAGTTTTCCTTAAACTTTTAAAGTCCATGGACTATCACGCAATCTATACAATTTTAATGAGGAACATTTATGACTGTTTCTTAAAAAAAGAAAAGGGAGTATTGAAATAAAAAGCATGGTTTATGACTTTGCGTCCAACAATATTATTTCATCAATACATGGCAAGAGATTTATTCAAGTCTTAAAAATGACAGAACATTCAGTCTACTTTAATATTTCTTTTTAATTACAGCGAGTGCTGAAAATCAGTTTTTACTTTACTTAAGTGACTTTTCACATAAAATATCTTTGGGAGGATGGAACTACCCTCCAAAAGCCTTCTAGTAATGAATATTCAGGTTTCAGTATGACTGAAAGATATCTGCCCCTATCTCATCTTTATTTGCAGTAAGGAAAGGATATGGCTAAGGAAATGGAATGGATCCTAAATTTATTGATTTATTTATTTATAAATTTATTGATTTAAATATATTGTGTGTGTGTGAATCTTGGAAACAAATTTTCAAGTTGTTGATATCCTGCAGAAAATAGTTCAAGAAGCAGTGCTACACAGAATACATGAATATGTAAAATGCACATTCCATTCACCATGGAGGTTGTTTTCACACACACTATCTCCATTAAAGGAAAAGATTTGAAGGAAAGAATTCTCACGAATGAAAGCAAAAAGAATTCTGCTGGCTTGCGAAAGAAGGTGACTGTGGTCAGCAGACTTTTTTTTAAAAAAAGAGAATGAATGAAAATTGAATGAATTAAATGTCAACCTATGCATGAAAAAAAGACAAGTAGTACCCCTAAAGCAATCTGGAGAGGTTTCCTCATTACTTCATGGGTGGGGAAAAAATAAACACCTCAGATTTAAAGAAGCACCTCTAGAGATTTTGAGCTAAATGAGGAATGCATAGCTCCTCACAATCACCACACACAGGACTTGTTTCTTTGATACCTCTAAAACACTTTTAAAATTTGCCACCAAAATGTCATTTTTAATTACATAGGATGAGAAAAATTTTGAATTAATGGGGAATAAACATATTAATCAAATGTAATTATACTGATATTCAATTAAATCTCAACATAATCAAACCAAGTTTTGGACTTGGCCCCTACACCTTCTTTGTCCTGACCATCCCTGTTTTTGGGGAAAAGAATATCAATGGCCAAATATACTCCTTGCCCCCTTCTAAATATGGATCCTCTGATTTAAGTTCAGAAACTTCCCTTGTAATTCTATCTAAACCTCACCTCAGCATTTGTTTTTCATTTAAGAAAATAGTGAAAAAGCATCTTGCCTCTTGATACATTGTTCCCTTTCTAGGTGTCCATTGGGAGGAGAGGGCCATCAAAAAATTCAAAATGGCAATTGCACCCATGATTGATGTTTGCTCACTTCAATCACTTATTCATATCTCTCATCTTAACTACCCTCTGCAAACAAGCCTGACTTCTTTAGTGTGACACATGGACATCTACACAACAAACTTCATTCCACAGACACTCATGTCCACTCACAAGACTTCCAGTCTGGAAGAATCTGATTTCACTTCTTTACATTTTTCCTCTTGATCAGCGGTCACCAACTAGTGGTCCGTGGACCACTGGTGGACTGTGAGAAAATTTTGGTGGTCTGCAGAAAAATTATTTGCATTTTTATATTGCACTCAATACTATTTATCTTTTTTTAAAAATCGTATTAGTGGTCCGTGGGATTTAAAATTATGAATTTAGTGGTCCCTGAGGTCTGAAAGGTTAGCAACCCCTGATCTTGATTGTCATTTTCTTGAACCCAAGGCCATCTGCCTTGCTGTCCTCCGTACTGCTCCACTTGTGAGCCTCAGCTTTGGTTTCTATTGGGATGTCTTCCCTCTGGAACACCTACCGTATATACTCGAGTATAAGCTGACCCGAATATAAGCCGAGGCCCCCAATTTTACCACAAAAACTGGGAAAACTCATTGACTCGAATATAAGCCGGGGGTGGGAAATGCAGCGGCTACTGGTAAATTTCAAAATAAAAAAAGACTGGTCAAAAGTGCGAGGACCTGTCAGAAATCACTTTTTCAGCCCTCTGGGTAGTCCTTTTGTGCATATGGACTACTCAGAGGGCTGGAAAAGTAATTTTTGACTGGTCCTCGCACTTGTGACCAGTCCTCGAACTTACGACTATCCTCACATTTTACGTTTTTGCCCTATCTTGTCACCATTTCTCTCCCCCTCTCTTTCTCATTCTTTCTCTCTCCCCCACTCTCTCATTCTCTTTCTCCCCCCTTTCTCTCTCTCTCCCCCACTCTCTCTCATTCTCTCTCCCCCTCTTTCTCTGTTTCTCTCCCACTGTCTCTCTCTCATTCTCTCTTTCATTCTTTGTCTCTTTCTGTGTCTCAGCCCTCGCCACCCCTGATTTCAAGCCCCATAATGTTCAGCCTGCCTAAAGAATGACGCCCTCTGTAGATTCACCCGCCCAACTCCAGTGCCCCTATTCCCCAGCCAACTTGAGTCACTCACTGTTAGAGCCAGGAGCTGCACATTTTGAAGCTCATTCTGCCCTTCTGAAGCCCCCAATGCTTTGAGTTTCCCTCCACCACCCAAGCAAACATCGGAGCCTTCTCTTGCAGAAGCAGAATCCAGCAGAGAAATGGAATAACGGAGGGGGGGAATGGGGATGAGAGGGTGTAATTAGCAGAATCCAGGCACAGAAATGGAAAAACGGGGGGGGGGAGAATGGGAATGGGGAGGAGAGGGTGTAATTAGCAGAATCCAGGCACAGAAATGGAAAAACAGGGGGAGGGGGAGGAATGAGAATGGGGAGGAGTAGGGTAATTAGCAGAATCCAGGCACAGAAATGGAAAAGGAATGGGAATGGAGAGGAGAAGGTGTAAGAAGACGTTTCCTTAGATCACTGACGCTCCCAACAATGAGTTTGGTGGAGATGTAAGGAAATGTCTTCCAGCTCTTCAAGATTGACTTTAAGCCGACAGCAAAAGTAGTGTGTGGGGGGGAACAGGGGCGTGTGTGTTTATGTATGTCCCTCCCTCCGCAAGAACTTGGAGGCAGATGCTGCCCCTCTGAGGAAAAGAGGAGGCTGTGAAGCCCTGGCTGTCACCTGGGAGAGGAGGAGGGCACGCTGGGAAGCTCCCTTCCCCGCAGCCCTACGAAGCTTGCCTGCCTTCCACGTGGCCCGGTTCAGGGGCGTGGCCAGCCACCAATTGCTACCAGTACAGCAAACTTGCCTCAATCTCCACTACCTACTCACCTGAGCCAGTGCAAAGTGGGAGCATTTCACCCCTGCCTCCCTGCAATCCCTAAAGCCAAAAAGGGGCGCGGGGGAGGGGCGCCGCACCCTCCCACACACCCCATTTTGGCTTTAGCAAGCCTCTCTGCAACCCCGGGAGCCAAAACGGTTGCAGGGAAAAAGGGCATTTTTTCCGTGACTCGAATATAAGCCGAGGGGGCTTTTTTCAGCCTGAAAAACATGCTGAAAAACTCGGCTTATATTCGAGTATATACGGTAATTCCCCCCACCCCAAGATTCAGTGACCCCAACCTTCAATTAAACCTCCAGGATTGGCTTCTCCCCAGACAACCCACTGGGTCAAGGCAGTGGATGAAATGGTTTTGAGCTGAACGATTATGAATTAGCCTCAACTGCATCAGGTCTTGGGTTTTTTTCTTGTTTTTTCTTTTTTTACAGAATGTGGTATTGGCTGTAATCCTATGCTATCTTCCAGAGTTATAATTTGTGGGTTGGACAGCCATTTAAATTGATTTAATAATAGATAAATAAGAAAGCATGCCATAGCTAGTTCTAAAACGCATGAAGAGCAAGAAAACCAACATCCTGCTTAAGCAGCTGAAAAAGAGGTGCTTCACAGGAATTAGGGCAAGAAGAATCTGGAGGCGGACTTTTTCACTGGAAGTCCCAAATCCTTTGCAACACACTGTCTCCCAAACTCCAGATGGCCCGTATACCTTTAGTCTTTGGGAATTCAATTTTCCTAGGAACATTTGAGGCCTGAGGCATCAGTTCCCGGTTGGGGATGCTGATTCGTAATAAAGTTTTTTATCTTTCTCTTAACAATGGGTACTTTATGTTATTTTTAATTTGACGTGAGTCAGAGTTTCTGAAAGTGGCCAGAATACGAATAATGAAAAATATATAAACATGGAAGTCCATATATAGCAGTCAAAATGGTAAAAAACTTTAACCAGTCGCAAAATAAAACTCCCACCGCCCTCAAACTCTTTTGATTGTTGTTACTTTTAGTTTTTGTACCAGCTGGAGGATGAATTGGTTGCTCCCCTTTATCTCTTGCAGACACCAGGATCTTTAAAGAATCAAGGCTGGATCTGACAAGAGAGAATCTATCTACTCTATATAGAATGTATCTATGGTTGTTTAATATACCGTATTTTTCAGAGTATAAGACGCACCTTTTTCCCCCCTAAAAGGGGAGGGAAATTTAGGTGCGTCTTATACACCGAATGTAGCCCCGCCCACCCACTGGCCCCCACCTTTTAGCCTCTGCCTCCCAGCAGTTTACCTCCTTGCAGCAAGCAGCAACAGCTCATTTCAGCTTCAGCACAGCCTAATTAGCACAAGTTGATTGGATCAGTCTCCTGACTCAGCTGTTTTGCTCTCAGTTGTTTTGCAGGGGCCTCTGCTGTTTGCTGCAAGGAGGTAAATTGCTGGGAGCAATTTTTTGTGTGTGTGTGCTAATCAAGCTATGCTGAAAACGAAAATGAAAGTAAAGCAGGCTGTTTGCTGTTTGCTGCAACGAGGCAAAATTGCTGGGAGGCAGAGGCAGATTTCTTTTTCTTGTTTTCCTCACCAAAAAAGGTAGGTGCGTCTCATAGTTCGGAGCGTCTTATACTCCAAAAAATACGGTACACATTATGCTTATAGGAATGCAGATCCTGCAAGTTTCAGGAACAGTTGTGAGGCCCCATCCTGGCTTAAGCCTAGCATAGATCCAGGTGTACAGGGAGAGGACAAGAGGAAGCAAATCTGACTTACAGTCAAAGGGTTTTCAATGTTGATCAACCAGCCATCAAAACGATAAAACTCTGCGATTGCAGCCAGCTGCTTAGCCACCGCAAGATACGCTTCCTCCTCGCCTGCCAGAAATGATTCGCACGTCTTCTCCCCATCCGTCCACTCTGTGATGAACGTTCCTGCAAGCAAGAGAGGCAACAGAGCAGACATTGACTCGCTTAGCTTCTGTCTGCTTCAAAATTTCTCTGACCAGGCCAGGAGGGAGTCAGCACTGATCCTAAAGAAGGAATATCAACCAAAGAGAGGTTAAAGAAGAAAATAAAGAGAGCCTAGCTGCATAGAAGTTACCAGATCAAGTATTTTGCTTGCCACCAGAGGCCAACTAAATCCTTCTGGAAAATCCACAGAACATAAAAGTGACAGCAAGCTAGATGTCGGAAAAGTCAGAAATAGTCTTTGCCATTAAGCAAAACCAAAAAAGAGGGATGCTATCAGAAATATGGGGGATACAGGGAATTCCATTTGGCTTCTGTAATTAACAGGTGAAATCCAGTTGTTAATGAAAAACCTCCTAAGGGAGCATGGCAGCTGGGCCCCCTTTGCTTCAGGTGGAGTGTACCCCCTACCACAATTCCTGGGTTTGCAAACTATTCCCTATGGAGACTAATCCAATTATTTTTTTAAGTTGCATAAATAACCATTATAGATACAAAATGGGAGCTTTTTCCCTGGGAGTTCAAGGTGGGTTATCTAGTTATCTCCTCTCATCTTATCTCAATAACTCTCAGATTGGGTTGAGAGAGTAATAGGTCTTAGACACTCAGTGAGTTTCTGTGACTGAAGGTGAGCTTGAATTCAGGACTACCTAGTCCTAATCCAGGACTTTGACCAGGGCCAATGACAATTCCCATGTTTTGCAGGAACTTTCTGCAAAAGAGGAAAGAGTAATACCCTGTTTCCCCAAAAATAAGACATCCCCTGATAATAAGCCCAATCGGGCTTTTGAGTGCATGCACTAAAATAAGCCTCTCCCTGAAAATATTTAAAGGCAGAGCTGGAAATCAGGTAAGACAGCAAGAGCCTGGTGGCGTGGCAGACTAAAGCACTGTAATTAACATTCAGCTGCCTGCAATTACTGCAAGTTCAAATCTCATCAGGCTCGAGGTTGACTCAGCCTTCCATCCTTTCTAAGGTAGGTAAAATGAGGACCCAGATTGTGGGGGCAATAAGCTGACTTTGTATAAATATACAAAAGTATGAAGGCTATTGCTTAACGCCTTGTAAGCCGCCCTGAGTCTCCGGAGAAGGGCGGCATATAAATCAAATAAAAGTATATAAAAAAATATAAAAATAAAGAGGAGCCCCATCTTGCTCCACACGCCCCAAAATAATAAGACCCCAAAAATAAGGCCAAGCGCTTATTTCAGGGTTCAAAAAAATATAAGTCAGGGTCTTATTTTCAGGAAAACACGGGTAGGAATACATCCATCCAGCAATAGCTAACAGCACAATGCCAAAAACACAATTAATGGGCAGGAGAGTGATTCCATTGCTCCAGAAATGGAGCCCTCCGTCTCAGAAGGAAGAAGGACAGGGAAGGATTCCAGAACACGAGTATCTCCATCTTTACTGCATGCACTAAATATGTCACTTTCAGAGAAGGACTCTGTTCCGGTCAGTCACCATCTCCTTAAACCTACCTAACATGAGGACACCATTGCGGTGAGCAGCATTGGTCCACACCACTGGGGGGATGGTGACCAAGTGATGACTGAAGTAAACAAAAATGTCAATGTAGCACCAGTGGTAAAACACGTAGGGGTCACGCACCTTCGCGCCCTGAATGAACCTGCAGAGAAAACGACAACAAAGAGAGAAAAAATTAGCAAAGGCCGAAAGGAGTTTCAATGCATTCAGCTTTGCACCCAATAGGCCAAATTTACGCTGAGTACTTTATCACGCTGTTCAGGCTATTCAAACCAGCCAAAGCTGTTTATCATTTATTTTACTCCACCTAAAGCAAGGGGGGCCCAGTTGCCACGCTCCCTTAGGAGGTTTTACATTAACAACTGGATTTCCCCTGTTAATTGCAGAAGCCAAATGGAATTCCCTGTTCCCTTTAAGTGCAACCATTCCAAAGCCAATTTCAAGGAGTACAGGAAGCCAATAAAACAAGAGATTGTTTTGAATGACACATAATACAGCTAATGAAACTACTTGGGGACCAGATCCCTTGAGTGGAGCACAGATGCCAGAAAGCAGACTGGGGGTGGGGGGGAGATAGGGGGAGGGCAAAACTCTTGAATCCTTTTAGAACCTTTTCAACATAGATCACTCCAGACTAGAAAATCACCACCAACGCCACTACAAAGTTACAGCCCTGTGGAGGCGGTTTTCACATATATTTTTTTAAATACAAAACCTACTGTAGCCATCCCCACAATTGGCTTGCAGAGGTGTGGACTTCAGCACCCGGAATTCCTAGGCCAGAGATGGCTAACCTTTTTGCCCCCACGTGCCAAAAGCAGGGGGAACACGAGGAGGACGTGCATGTGTGAGCCCACAACCATAATTCAATGCTCCCTGCAACCCCCCTCACTTGCATATACAAACCCCCCCCCACTCCCCCTGCTTTTGGCATGTGATGGCAAAAAAGTTATCTGTTGGCCAGTAGGCCCATTTTTCGCCCTCCCCGGGCTCCAGAGGCTTTCTTGGAGCCTGGGGAGGGCAAAAACAGCCTCCCTCACCCTCCTGGAGCCCCTCCGGAGGCCGGAAACAGCCCGTTTCCCAACTTCCGGTGGGCCCAGAAGGCCCGAAAATCAGCTGGCCAGCGCGTGCATGTGCGTTGAAGCTGAGCTAGGGCAACGCTTGTGTGCCCACAGATATGGCTCCACGTACCACCTATGGCACGCGTGCCATAGGTTCGCCATCACGGTCCTAGGCCAACATAACATTGCTGAACATTCTTGGAATTAAAATCAGGATATGCGTAGGAAGATGTCAGGTTGGGGAAGACTAACTGACATCACCACTGATGTCACACACAGTTTGGCTTTAAAAATGTCATCTGGGAAGCTTTTTATCGAACCTCTACCTGAACACTCCTCCTGCACATTCCATTTTCAATATGAAGGTAATAATATTCTGCTGGACCACTGTCTCAATTATAAGACTATAATGCTATAAGATTATATGAAAAGCTTTGCTGAGTCTTGATTTGAAAGCTGCATCTGGCCAGTCCAACTAACCAGGAATCCCTGTCAGGTGAGCAAATGAAATCCTATCCAGGATAGCCAGGAGGTATGGAATGGTCCCAACAACTTTAGCAGAGAATCAGTTACAAAGCCTGCTTCATTCTCCACCTGTCTTCAAGATAGCCTCCCTTCATGTCATGGCAGACCAGTGTGCGGGGCCGGTGACTCTCAAGAGGGGGCTGGCGTTTAGCCAACGGTTCAGTAGACACATTGAAAGCATCATCCTTGGTGGGTTTCCAAGCAAGCAGCTCTTCCAATCCAGAGAGGTAGAAACTGATTGGTTCAGTGGTGTGCCTGTCATATTGCCTGGCTGGAAAGAGAAGTTCAGAGGTTACGGTTTCAAGCAGAGAAGTATTCTGGTTCCCTGGGAGTGAAAATGCCAGCCACCCAACAACAAATCTTACCAGGGAGTGGATCAGGAGCAAAATTCACCACTCTATGGTGAACGGAAGATCTCTGACTCTCCATATCCTGCTGCAAACTGAAAAAAAGAAAAGAAAAAAAGAATCAGAACGATCATAGAAATATAGAATTACATATAACCTCAGAGGTCATCTATTCCAGCTCCCTACTTTAGACAGACACCTATCCATCCTTCTTTTTGAAGACTTCATTTAGAAGTCTAGATGTTCATTAGAAGAATATCATACCAATGGCAGCCTGTTCCATTGGCTGACACTCTTAACAACAGGAAATTCTTCTTAATAACTAATCTGAATCTACTTCCATGAAGCTTCAACACACTGATTCTGGTCCTGACCTCTAGGCCAACAGCAAGCAGGCCAGAGGTGAAATGTAAAATTTGTTACTACCGGTTCTGTGGGCGTGGCTTGGGGGATAATGTGACTGGGGTAGGCATGGCCAACTTTTAAAAAAAAAACTTTTCAAAGCATTTTTTCTAATGCTTTGAAAAGTTTCTGCCGATCAGGTAACTCAGCTGGGATTGTCAGAGAGGCTTTTTAAAAAATATCTCTCTGCCAATCAGGCAACTCAGCTGGGATTGTCAGAGACTTTTCAAAGCATTTTTTTTTACCACCTCTTCGGCCAAGAGGTTGCAGAAAAAAATGCTTTGAAAAGCCTCTGATGATCCCAGCTGAGCCGCGCGATCATCAGAGGCTTTTTTTTTACTTTTAAAAGCATTTTTTCATCGGAAGAAGTTGTAGAAAAAATGCTTTTAAAAGTAAAAAAAAGAAAAAGCCTCTGATGATCGTGCGGCTCAGCTGGGCATGGGGCCGGGGGGGGGGGGCACAGGGATTTTTGCTACCGGTTCTCCGAACCATCCGCCGCCATCCTACCGGATCAGGCGATCCGGTCCGAACCTGGAGCATTTCACCCCTGAAACAGGCCATCTTCCTCCTTTCCATGACAATTTTTGATAATCTGAAGGCTTTTCATGCTGCTCTTTGTCTTACCTTCTTTGAACTAACTTCCTTCAAGCAGGTTTCACAGGACTTTGTTTCCAGTTTCCTCACTAATTTAGCAATGCTCCTCTAAACTTGGTCCAATTCCTCGATGCCTTTTTTGGATTGTGGTACCTAAAGCTAGACACAATATTTCAAATGGGGCCTGACTAAGACAGAGTAGAGATTACTTCTTGAGATTTGGATGTTTTGTTCCCATTAATACATCCCAAAAGAGCAATTTGCCTTGCTAAAAGTTCCTATCCTCACCCCTCAAATATTCTTCATACTGTGGGAAGACACCTTCATTATACAGATGGCCATATTTATTTATTTCTCTACATTCAACTCTTTGCGTCCAGACACATTCAATAATATGTGTCTGGATACAAACAAAATTAGTACAAAATCATTAAACAGAAAAACATGCACAAAACCCCTTACTAGTTTAAAAAAAAACTATTTCTTTCAATACAGCGATATAGAGATAGCCTGTATGAACAAACAAGTAAATATTTGACTGTCACTGACAAGACACCAAAATAGGCAACTTTCTTGGTGGATAATTTGATGAACATAGTATTTCCAGTAAAATGCTATAAAAAGACTGAGTGCCTCCCCAGTGAAGGATTTATCTGAAGGATTATCTGAACAATTTAAATGCATAGGAACGTATTTTCTGCAGAGATTGCTCTAGATTTAGATTCTGAAGAGACTGCAATAGAATTTGGCCTAGCAGAGAGACCAATTATAAACTGAGTTCAGTTCTATAGCAATGTGACCCTGATGTGGGCAAAGATTTTGCCATAGAATTCAGGGCCTTATTTGCACCTCCAATCTCTAATCAGGGTCATGTCCCTGCTTGCACATAGCCATGGGACAATCATTCTTGTCCATAGGAGTGAAGAAAAACATCACGGACCTGTCTACAAAATCAGCAGGATTCAACTTGACCCTGAAGACTTATGCCACTTTTAAAAAATATCAGCAAGCTGAATTGTGATCAGATTTGCAAGGCTCGCTGTATAAACCCATCAAGCAAATTACAAAGTAGCATCAGCAAAAATTATTAGAATATTTTTGCCAATAAAGCAACAAGGGTGTGGTAGCTTTGTGGTCACCATTTCAAGTTCAACTGGAAGGAGACTTTATTTAGCATTTTTTATGTAAATAACAGGTGGCATTACTATTTGATGTAAATAACTCATTAGCACTCAACCAGATTGGCACAACAACACTTACACTATAGCTGTGTGGTCTTTTCTGTTTCGGTGATAGGCTGAAACAGCATAACAGCAAAATGATGGGAAGGAGAGAAATTCTAAAGAAAAGTAATCACTCCCATGAAACGATTCCATGCCTTATCTTGGTTCATGATTCTTCCTTTCTTTATTAAACTTGTTATAACAGTTAATTAAATTAATAATAATATAAGTTAATATTAATACAAGCATTAAATTATTATATATAAATATTAAATCATGTACTGATAAAGAATACTTGTAGCTCAGTATTGAAATGAGGGGTCATTGGTGCTCTCTGAGCTTGGTTGTTTTCTTGCAGACATTTCAGGGCTGATGAAGTTTCCTGGTTTGGGTAATGAAACGTCTGTAAGAAAACACCCAAGCTTGGAGAGCACCAAGGACCTTGCATTAAATTTTATATAAAATACAAATGAACATAATTATAAAATAGATAAATTTACTAAAATTGTGTTATATTATTAAGAGGAGGTACCCAGAGATGACAGATTCTAAGACCAGTCTTCTCCCCTTTGGGCTGTGGTGCTGCCCAGGTTAACCAGTTTGGGATGTCAAAACATCAAGGAAGGCAGGGCTTCAATTGTGCAGTTCTGACACAAGACTGAATTTCTTTTCTTTCTTTTTTTAAAATGCAGATGCCCCGATGTCATGATTGGTAGATATTTTGCTTTGCAGCTGGGTAATGTGCTAAAGAAGGAGGGCTGCAGAATTAAACCAATCATTCTGTGGATGCCATGACAGAGTCAGGATAAGAATCAAGAGTGGGAACAGATGATTTCAGGTCAATGTTGGTTTCGGCTGACTCAAAGTGTTTTAATTTTGTGGTAGGCAAGTCCTTCTTCATCATCCCAGGTTTCTGCAATTCCACTGTTTCTGGAATGCAATTCCACCTGTTTCCAATGTTGGGAACGCTAAGATTATAATCTCTGCACAGTTTCCTGCAAGGATGTTCTGCTGGATTTCATGTGGATCTCTCTTTCATCTGTATAAATAATGGTGATACAGGTAGTCCTTGACTTATGACCACTATTGGGACCAGAATTTCTGTTGCTAAGCAACGCAGTGAGTTGTGCCTGATTTTATTACCTTTTTTGCCATGGTATTAAGTGGAATCACTGCAGTTTTAAATAAATTGTGTGGTTGTTAAGAGAATCCAATTTCCTCCATTGATTTTGCTTGTCAGAAGCTGGCTGGGAAGGTCACAAATGGCGATCAAATGAATCTGGCATGTTATAAATACATGTTCAAATTTTGATAATGTGACCGTGGAGATACTATGATGGTTGTTAAGTGCAAGCATTGAGTCACTTTTTCAGTACTTCAAATGGTTGCTAAACAGACGG
This sequence comes from Ptyas mucosa, assembly GCA_012654045.1. Lineage (NCBI taxonomy): Eukaryota > Metazoa > Chordata > Lepidosauria > Squamata > Colubridae > Ptyas > Ptyas mucosa. The sequence continues at coordinate 16,368,419 of WNWU01000020.1, forward strand.
TTGTAAATTGAGGACTACCTGTATGGACAAATCCTGCTGACTTATGGATACATAGACTTAACTGGTTAAGCTGCCATAGATGTCTGAGGGGGGAAGCTCCATCTGATCCTCTCAGCAACGAGGTAAGGCTGCCATTATTACAATATCAAGGTGCCTCTTAATATTGCCCCAAATTCTGAAAAGGATTCTGATGAATCCCTTTGAACCAGATTAGAGCTGGCTTTTCTAGAAGCCATAGAATGCTAAGAGCATGGCAAGACTTTATGGGAAATCCGTGGTTCATGTGAAGCAGGTTCAGACATATTCTCCATCCTCAGGTGCTTTCCTAGCAAGGCCTTCAGCCTAAGCTGGGAGAATGAGGGGACTGGATGCAGGATATCAAGGGATCACCAAATGAGGGGAAGCAAAGTTATGCCAAGAGACCTGCCCATTCACAGCCCCTGTCAAAACTTAGAAATTCAGGGTTCCCCAAGTGACAGGACTCTGCTTCCAGACCTGGAAAATAACATACACCAAGAGTTGAGAGAAACTTCTAACCCATCGCTGAAGACTCTAGGAAGCACCCAGGCTTACATTCAGACTTCTGCCGCAGAGAAACCCATTTTTCCAGCCCAAATCTGGAAAGGCTCAAAAGGGAGTTTCCAATCAGCCAGTGAAGCTCACCAGACAAGCCGCTTACTTTGGAGAGGAGAAAAAAAATTGCCACGAGGGGAGCGTGCCACTAAAGTCCACTAAAAATCCTCCCGGTCCAAGGATCGCTTGAGCAGCACCACGTTACCATTCCCCCACTACTGTGGCAGAACTTTGAGGAAGCAGCCGGCATAGCCTTTGAGCGTGTGCAGAAGGCTCCTCTCTCTCTCTCTCTCTCTCTCTTTCTCTCTCTCTCCAGGGAAGAGCGCAACCATCACCCGGGCGACACGCTTTCCATCGGCACTGGCTTCAGGCTGCCCCGTTACCAAACCCCATCGGACTCCCGCCCGGCTTCCATTCCTTCCTTACCTTAGCTCAAGCTTGAAGCGCCCCTTGGAGGAAGCCTGGTCCTCTTCCAGCCCGCGCCCGCTCTCTTCCTGGGCGCGCTTGGCCCCTCTCTGCCTCCCGTCCAGCTCTCGGCCCTCCATTGCTGCCTCTCTCTGGCGGCTTCCTCCTCCTCCTCCTCCTCCTCCTCCCGGTCACATGGAGCTACCTCCGATCCCCAGCCAATCCTCGCAGCTGCTCGACGCCTCCGGGCAGTCCGTTTAAGCAGAGCCGAGCGGGCAAAATACGCGGCCGCTGTCATCCGGAGCAAGCGCGCTTTTATAGTCGGCTACGATCGACTCTTTTCCCTGGAAAGAGGAAGGCGCCGGCCACTCTCGAACCACGCCTTCCCATTTAAAAATCCCTCCGGAATAAACTATGCAAGAGTGGCAATTAGGACAAAGGAGGACGCGCTCTGCCTATTCTCAGAGGCTCTGCCGCTTATCGGTCTTGTGAAGTAGAACATAGAATAATAGAATTGGAAAGGGATCTTGGAGCCCCAACCCCAGCTGTGGGATTCAATTTTTTAAACAATCGGTTCT